>JBCJKH010068666.1:0-48306 GCA_039877255.1 Loriculus beryllinus | reverse complement strand
TTCTTTTTTGCGGACCTTGAGTTCTGATCCTTTAAATCCTGTCTCATGAAGTTCCTTTGAAAGCCCCTCTACCAGAGAAACATTTTTGTACAGAACATGACAATAATGAGAATCCTTGAATCTGCCTTCATGCTTCGATTATGCAGCAAGTCTGTGTTTATTTTCTATTGCTTAAGAAGCAAAGGAATGTTGCCCTTTTAGGGTTTTCTTACAGCTGAATGCTTGTAGAGATAGTGGTAACTCATTTATTTGCAAACTGGCAGATCAAGGAAAACATACTTCATTTTCATCCTGTATTTCTGTGATAGGGCCACATGTACTTTTTTTTTCTTAATAAAGCAAAATACTGTTCTGTTAACAGTTTGCATGTAATTTTACTTTATGCAAGTGCCCATCTTACTCAGTGCTTGTATTTTTCTGTTGGCTGATAGTAAGTACTGTGCAGGTTACTTACAGGGAGACTTGCAGGGATTTCCTCAAGACCTTTGAATGCTTTTCAGAGATAGCTAGGAAGTAGACTCAGTATTTCCAAAATGAGAGTGACTTTGTGAAGTCAAACAGGCGTCAGAACTTGTGGGATTTGGAGGATTTTGACTGTTGTATTTTGGACTCCCATGCTTTGAGTTAAATTTGCAATTTCACTTGTCTGTTGTGTGGACTGAATTAAGTATGGAGTAACTAAGTACAATTTTAGCTGGTTTAGGTGTTTGCATAGAACATAAAAATGAAGTGTGGGTAGAATCTTTTGTCTTTGTACTTAGTTTGCAAGAAATGCTTAGTTACTATTAATACAATCTATAAAAATAATAATTCTTCTTTAAAAAAATGATTTTAGACAAGGCCCAGCTACTCGAAATAGCCAAAGCCAATGCAGCTGCCATGTGTGCCAAGTCTGGTGTTCCCTTACCACCAAGCCTGATGCCTTTGTTATCTCAGAAGAAGGACGACAAAGCCAACCAGAAGTCATCAAGAGATACGCTAAAGGAGCTCACTGAGGTAAGTAAGAACACCAGTAGCACACCTGAAAATGAGCAGATTTGGTTTTTTGTGACTTACAGGCAACCTGGCATTTTTTGTGTGCTTGGTTTGTGTGGGAACTGGCCTGTGATTTGAGACCTTCTTTTCTACACTTTGGTTGGGTTTTTTTTAAGTCATGAAAACAGGATTTTTTTTAATTCCATGAAGATGCATGAAGTCCAGTTTTTTTTTTTTTAACCTTTTTTCCTGGCTTCGATCTAATTTTGCACAAATTAGTAGTTCTCTTTGCAGTCTTGTTAATAAGCTCCAAAGCTTCCACTCCTGGTTTCTGGTTCTGGTGATGTTAGTTATTTATGTTCCTACTTTGGTCAGTGAGTTTCACATTGTTCAATGTTAACTTGGGCTTAAATATCTGGTGCCCACTTCATATAGTTCTGTGTATATTAAAGCGCACTCTAAGGTACTTACTGTTGCATTTCTATCCTGTTGCAGTTCAAGTCTGCAAATGGGATGTTTTTTGTTCTGATTGTGGGGAAAACATGCTACTTTTACTGTAGTAAGGTCACCTTGTTCAATTTGCCAATTTCTTCAATTTCCCGTTACGTTTTCTCCCAGAAACTAGAGAAAAATTTGAATGGGAGGAGGCGGAAAAGTGCCTGCATTTAATTTTGTTTGTTTAGTTGTTTTTCATAATTGCATCATCAGTATGACAGTTCTGAAATAATCTGTTTATGGAAATACATCTGAAATTAAGCAATGTCAAATCACTGAAAAGTAATCTCTTAGTTGTGTATGGGTTAGTAGAAGTCAAAGTGCATGTTAGTAAAAAAACAGATTGTGCGGATACAATGCGCAGACATCTTTGGTAGTTCTTGACGTAACCTGACCAAGACCCAGAGTAGCTAGTGCCAATCTGGAAGCCAAAATCCTGCCCCTTCCTTGCTCTTTCCAGCTGTTCAGAATGTGTTCCTGTTCTGTTGAATCAAAATAGGCCAGAGAAGCAGTCCAGGTCGTCGTCATATGGTAATGTGTCCAAGCAGAGGATCTCTCCAGAGCCTGCCCGCTTTCTTCTAAAGCTGGCAGTGTTGTCTTTCTTTCCTCTCTGCAATGTAACCTGCAAACAGGACAAACTGCTTCCAGTTAGTTGGGAGCTACCTAATAACTATAGCTAATATATATTGATTAGCTTTCTGAGTAGTGCAGGCTTTTCCTGTTGCCTAAGGAATGTGCTTCAGTCATTGTTTGTAGGCATCTTAGCACAGGAGTGTGCAAAAATCTGTTTTTATAAGGACTGATGAGAACGGTGCCTTCAATGTGTCTTGATTTTTAGTGATGGAGCTGCTGATTTGCTCCTTATATGCCAACAATGGGGTCATCAAAACAGATGTGACTTACAGTGAATGGTCTGAGCATAAACTAGAATCCAGCCAGATGATGGCTCCATTTTGCCAGTATTATTTCCTCAAATACTATGTCCTCAAAGGCCTTGTAAGTCTTGTAAATGTGCTTCTAATGGATGGAGACATAATAAATGCATCATACTAGACTACAATATTCTCTCCTGCATTTTTGACTTAAGTTATAGTTGCTGCTGATAAACACTTGGTGCAGATAACTTATCAGTAAAGAATTTTTCATCATAAAATTCTAGCCTCTTTAGAATGTCATTTTGTTGTCTTTTTTCCTGCACATGGAGGCACTCTTCTGATTTGACTGCAGTATCCCCATAGCACCTACATGTTATATGTTTAACTTCTGTTGAGTATAAAATGGTGATGTCAGGCATAAGAAATCCGAGGTCTTCTGGAGCCATTGCTTCTGACTAGGTCTCTGTGCTAACTCTACAATTCAGAATTACTGTTAATTTTTCCTGTGTTGTAATTTTGGAAGTTTTGCTGAAGCTTCTATTGGATTGCAGTATGCTGGTTATGTGTGATGCCAAATAAACAGTGAGCTCCTGTTCTGGAATGTCTGCAGCCTTAGGCACACGTCCTGTAACTACCATTGTGTGACAGGTTTTACAGTATGCTGCTGAAATCTTATGTCTGAAATTATTCACTGCATGAGTGCCTAGCAAACTTAGATAGGTGTTTGATAATGTGTGTCAAATGTCAGGTACATATATTGATTACACTGTTAAAATTTCATCAGAAGATTTTCTCATTTTATACCTTCTTTAGAAAATATGTTGGGGTTTTTATTTATGTTTTGGCTGAAAGTCCAGGTTTATTGAAAGCTGTCATGTTTCTCCCCACCCTTTCTCTTTTTAAGAAATGCAAAAAGATTGCTCAGAGCACAGATGATGTGATAGTGAACAAACCTCATGTTTCTGATGAAGAGGAGGAAGAGCGTCCTTTCTATAACCATCCTTTTAAACTCAGTGAACCCAAACCTATATTTTTCAATTTAAGTGTAAGTACTTATTTAATTTTCAGTTTTTTAAATTGTGGTTGTTTTTAAATAATGCAAGTAATTTTGTAAAAAATGGAAGAGGGATCAGTAATTTTGATGAAATTGCACTGGCATGTTGTCAAAAGTACTCACGCTACAATAAGGAACTTACATGCAGTCTGTGAAATTGCAGTAAGTCTCAGAACTGGATTGAAACTGGTTTTGCCATTAATGTCTTTGCAGCTTTTAAAGACTAAATAACATAAAAAGGATCAGTTTACTTCACGTTTTCATTGCAGAAATACTAGTATGAATTTGCAAACAGTACTGGTATTGGAAAGCACTTTTGGATAGGCACTGCTTTTCTTTAAAAGACAAAAATAAAACAACCCATCAAAATTCTAGAAGCATTTTAAGGTGTTTTAAATAAGATAATCAGCTTTGCACAAACTCCAGATCTTGTCTGCTTCTTCAGTAGATCTCAAGTGTTCACTAAAGGAGAGGAAAGTTCAGTTAGTCTTGAGATTAGCCAAGGCTGTTTAAAGAATGAGGATCACTGATGTTGCCTGTAGCTGAGAGGGTCTAAATGGTCCTTTAAACCCCTTCCTTGAGGGACTGCCTTTGACCTTGTCATAGCTTGTGTTGATGCTTTCTGGGTATGAGCATGTTGGAAGGAATAAAATCATGGAGTGTTTCTTTAAGTGCATCTGTGATTCATACACTCTGAAGCATGATGGATCAGAACTTTTCTAGGTTTTGGTTTGGGTTTTTTTTTTCCCTTGTATCTTCAGGGGGTTTTTTTGTGCCTGTGAAAGTCTGCTCTGATTTTGCAGGGTATAGAGTACTATGAAAGCATTAAAATGCTAAGTGAAAATACAAATAGCATGTATATTTTTATGTACAAATATATATAGCTTGTGGCATACACAAAATAAGCAGTGATACATATTTACATAAGCTGTAAAGTAGAAATAGATTTATACTTTATATTGTACTATTAGAAAGTAGACAATATAAAGTATATTCTGAAGTTCAGTAAACTTTGGGATTCTTACAGGCTCCAAAGAGGACTGTTTAGTGATTAGGGCCTGCTCTGCCTGTTTTCCACAGTTCTGCCCATGTTAGTGTCATTCTTTCTATTCTTTCTGGATTCTATTCTTACTACCATTCCTGTCCATCTTCCTTTGATAGTAGAAGTTTACCCAGTATTATCAGCTGTCTGGGCTCTGTTTGCTTCTTAGAAGAGGAACCCTTCAGAGATTTCTGATAACTCTTTAGCAGTACTCTCTGAGGAAGACCAGCTCATAGACTTAATCTAGTTTAAAATTCATGCTGCTATTAAAAAATAATCAAAACCTAGAAAACAAAACATTGAAACTACTTTATGTGTAGTAATGTAGAGCTTTTTATCGTCATGTGAATATCACAGCTGATGTTTCTTGCTGCCCAGGAATTTCATTTTTGAGCTTTCCATACAAAATACATGTGTGGCAGATGAAGATTATTCTCTTTGTGATGGTGTCTGGGTGGAGGGAAGGCAGGAAGGTTAATTGTGAGAGTGAGGTTTTGTGTACTCTTGGCTTCTGAAGGTGACTGAATCGATTTTAACTTCTAGCTAAAAATCTGTTTGCTGCTCCCTTGTGTGTTTATAGGACTGTACTAAAATGATTTGTTATAAAGGCTTTTGGTTTGGTTATCGTAAGAAGGATGACTGTCTTGTGAAAGCTTGGCACCAAGTGTGCGCAGTAAATAGTTTCTCAAAGACACGTTGTGAGCATTGTGTGTTTTCAGATTTTAACTTCTTCTAATTTTATTTCTTCAAGACTCCCAGCATAAAACCAGCACCACCTCCACAACCAAAAAATCAAGTCAGCCTGTCAAAGGAATTCCCTGTTTCGTCTGGGTCTCAGCATAGGAAAAAGGAAGCAGATAGTGTCTATGGAGAATGGGTTCCAGTTGAAAAAGGCAAAGAAGACAGCAAGGATGATGTTTTCCCCAAACCATCCATTGAGGTAAGGAAGGGAAGGAAAGCATATCATATAAGAAAACCCAAGCCATTACCTGCTCAGTCTGGTGTCAAATCGCAGTCTGTGAAGAAAAAACGCATACATAGGTAGTATAAGCTACTCATCTGAGCTGTGGTCTTACGTTTGGTGGCCATGCTCATGTAGGCAGTGATGAAAGCAGCCTGTACCCGTATCTTGTGCTTTTGTCAACTACTGACTTCTTTGCCTCAATAGAATTTAAGCTTTTGCTTGAATGTGAAAAGCAAGATTCTTGTCCAGTTTCCTGCAGAGGTTAATAACCTAAGTTGAGATTTTCATAACAATGAAGTTACAATTAAAATTGTCCTACCAATCTTAGAGCAGTAATTTTGCATTAAAGTGTAATTCATTCAAAAATAGATTTGAAAGTGGTTTCTAGAACTGCCATTTCATCTGGGTTTATCTGCTAAGTTTTTAGCTTGCCAGTCATTTTCTCACATAGTTGTCTTCCATGTGGCCTTCCAAAGGAAAATAATTGTATGTATAGTAAAATAAAAACCCTGAAACTAAACAAACAAAAAAAAAAAAAGCAAATGTTTTTCCCCTTTAAATGTCTTCAAAAGGATATTTTGTGGGGTTTTTGTAATTAAGTAAATTGAATATTTAAGACAGATGTTAATCTTTTCAAGTTGCTGTTACCTCACTCCATCTGAAGACTTGTTCTCGTACCTTTCAAAGCAAATAAAAAAGCCTTGGCATCAGTTTGTGATGGAACAATCTTTCCACTTGGTGCATTTTGTCTTTGAAGAGCTTTCTAAGATTGTACAATTCACTTCCTGAAGCACAGAAGGTATTTTCTTCTGGGTCTTTTACAGCACCAAAAAAAAGCACAGTGAATATAAATAGACATTTTCACGGTATACCTCAGAGTTTGACAGGCAGGCATGCAATTCTTTGTTCCCTCAGTGTAGATTGTAACTGCCGTTTGGTCTTTGTCACGAGCCACTAATAAGACAAACATTCTGAAGTGTTTTGTGCAGCATGTCTTTCCCAGTTACCTAGTGTACATGTAAAAAGTTCAGAGCATAGGAACATTGTATATTAACATTTCACTGTGTTTTTACCACGTGGTAAAAGTCTTGTCCTTCACATGGTTAGTGATATGCTTGTAGTTGAGGTGAGCTTTGTTAGAAGTCTGCATCCAGGTGGCCAGTGACGCTAGGCTTGTGTCTTTGACAAATGGGGTTAGCTAAGCATTAATGGTTTGTGTATCAATTGTAGAAGAGGCCTTAAAAATCAACACTGGAGTAAATATATTAAACAAAACTTCTTTCCTGTCATGTGTATCTTTATAAATGCTTGTAACAATATTGTCTGTTTTTATATTTTGTAAATAAATATTTTTATTTGCCTTTACCTTAACTTGGTTTGTGTTAAGGGTGATTTCAAAGGTCATTAGCTGACAACAGAGCATACCATCCCCTTGGGTTTGGCAGTCCTTATTTTTGAAATACAGGAATACTCCTGTAGTGGCAGAATCCCTGTACTTTGCTCCAGGGGGAGTCTGAAAGGGAACAGAGGGTTTCTCTGCTTAATTTTTTAAATGCTTGTGAGGACTCTTTGTAGATGAAATGGGTTTCTTTGGGCAAGATAAGCCAGATAAGCTCCCTTGCTGTTGGAGTAGGGTAGTGGGGAAGTGTGCTTGGATCCTCAGAAGTTTGACATATAATTTACCTCTGCATTATTGCCAGTTTTGAAATCTGATTGTGACAATTCTGATGCAAGTCTATCTTGACATTAAAAAATATGTAATTGGCTTTATTGTTACATTTTTTTATTCAAGTCACAGAATTGGTTATGGGAATAAGCAGTCTAAAATAGCCCTGCCTATTATATTATTAATTGTTTTAATAAAACATTATGCTCTTAATATAGTTGTTTGTGGTGATAGGAGACGGAGCAAAAATTCTTCAGTAATCTGAAGGGTCAGCATGTCTCTAGAAGCCTGGGAAGCCTATGAGAAAGCAGCTGTTCTTGAAAGTCTCAAAGTTATACAGCTGAAGCGTTGTATCTAAGTTTAGAGTGTACACAGGTGACTATTACGCACTGTGATCTAAAAATGCAGTAAATGCATTTGCTGTATCACTGGACCTATAAGAAGTGCCTGCTTTCTATTGTCAGCCTCTTCCTTCTTGCTTCAATATTTGTGATGTGTGTCTGTGGGGAAAACGGTGTTAAAAGTCAGGATTGGAAAGGCAGAACTCTTAACGGAGAATAGCATGCTGAACTTGAAACTGTTTTACTTGACTAAATAATAACAACTTTTCATACTTCAAGCAGAGATTTTTTTTCAAGATCCAAAGCTGCCATCGAGTGTCTTGACATAATACAAAGCCATGATGGTCTCCAAAATGGTGACTGACCATGTGGGGAAAGTGTATGGGAAATCTAACTAACCAGGGTACCTACTAATAGGCCCCAGTCCGGTAAAGCACTAAAGTACACATGTATGTTTAAGTATGTGAGTGGTCCCAATGTGGTTTCAGTGGACTACTTGCATGCCTATGTGTATTGCTGGATTGAAGCTTTTGGTGAGTAGAATAACTTTTATTATCTCCTGAACCAGTTTCACAAACAAAACATTACAGAATTACTTTTAAGTACGTAAGGGAAACTTATTAACTCAAGAAAGTGTATGTTTTAAACAGGCATTCTTTTACAGACACAGCTGTCATGTTAAGTGATGGTTAGAAGATCTTTTAATTCTTCTTGTGCCTTGTTTATGATCTGTATTTTTGTCAGCTCGGACAACAGATAAACACTGAAGTGAGTTTCATAGACACGTAGGACTTCTGGGATTTTAAATCGGCCTTGGTCAGTGCCAGATGTTTCAGCAATGATCTTCCCAACAGAAATACTGTTTATCCCAGACAGTAAAAAAAATCCCCTTAAATAAGATATAATAGTCAGAGTACAAAAACAATTACTGTTTTATGCAGTTTTAGACATCTGTGTTTGTCTCACTGTTTTTCAACATTTGCTGAAGTTTTGACCTGGTCGCTGTGATGGAGATTTTGTGGCTTAACTGTATTTTCCTGTTCAGCAGAGTCAATTTTAAATTAGTTTCAGTTTCTTCTACTGGCCCTTTATTCTTGTATAATGTGTAAGAGGCTAAGGTTATGAGATAGTGACTAACAAAGGATGGAAGTACTTTGTAAAGCAAACTAAAAAATGAAACTGTTAACTTACTTTATATGCCACATGCTGTTTTGGTTATTTGGTTTCTTCTGTGCTTCAAATGGTTCCAGCCCTTTCGATCTCCTGCACGTGCTCACCTCCAAAGAAATTTTATTTGTCTCTGAGCACTGTTCTTTTTCTTCTTTCAAGGTAGAATGATCCATAAAATGCACATGATCTGAAGAACAAGGCACAAGTAATTTTACAAAAAGAGCCAGAACTTGTTACATCTTTATATTCCCAAATGTTTTGTATTTCTCTTGATTGCTTTGCATATAGAGTAGACTTTTGCATTCAGCTTCTGTGTTTGCTCCCTATTTTTACTAAAATGATTCTGATTAGTATGTGCAGGATAGTTTCAAATATGTTTTTCTTTTAAATATGGGTGGTTTTGTTTGTTTTTTTGGTGTTTTTTTTTTTCTATTATTATTATTCTAGTTCAGTAACACAGCTCTAAATAATCCTGTATGAAACAGTCAATTTGATGAGCTACCAGTATGGTTTTACATTTATACAAGTTTGTTTTAGGCTGAAGATTTAAGATTTAAAACAGTAAAGCTGAGTTCATGGAGTACAGCTGATTCTTGCTGTAATTATTTTATACATAACCTGAAGTTTTAGTGTGACTTAATAGAAGGTTGCTCATGTGAACAGCTGTGTACAATGGCTTTTTTCTTTAAATTCTTAGCTAAATTGCATTTAGTTTGTTGATTAATAAGATTCTGTTGAACATAAAACAATACACACCAGAACTTTCTGTGACCAGAATGGTTCTTTGAAAATAATTCTTACAATATTTTGTATGTACAGATGATATTAAATTATTAGGTTGTTGCACATTAACTTCAGATTTTGTATTGGTTTATGAAAGCTCATTTTCTATGTACATACCAAGTAGTCCCAGCATTTTTTTTTCTCACTGCCTATTTATAGTGAAGCCAAATACTCAGTGTGTAAAACAACTTCGTAGCATTTGTTCTACAACAGCTTTTTCCAGATCAAATGGATATTACTGTGGTCTGTTGTATTTTTAAAAGTAATGTTTTTCTTCCTAGGGTGTGGACATAACTACAGCTATGAATGATCGAGCAATAGCTCAGAAAAGGCTTAATGAAAACACATTTGATTTAGAGGCCATGTGCATGTTAAATCGTGCACAGGAACAGGTATGTTGCAAACTTTCATCAGCATTTTGATGTACTTAAAGTAAATGTTAACACTTCATACCAGTTTTTTCTTATGCATTTAAGTACAGGCTTTTGGAAGCTCATTTTATCAGCATGTGGTTAAAAATTCTGCCTTTATTTTGCACATCATAGCAATGATTTTGAGGATAAGGAAACCATGAACCATAAACTTGCTAGACTGAGTTTGAGCTTTTGGACTAATATATAAAGATGCTCATCTTTTCAGAATGTCTGCTTGCACATGAGTGAGCACTAAACATAAATGAAGAATGAAAATAAGAAGCAACAGAGAATTGCAAAGCAAAAGTATGCAAATTTTTGGTTTGATCTTAACATCTGATTTTTATTTTGTAGATTGATGCCTGGGCTCAATCAAACTCCATACCTGGCCAGTTCACAGGAAGTACTGGAGCACAGATACTGTCCTCGGATGAGCTGACCAACAGTGGTCCCCAAGCATGGATTAGAAAGGTAGAAGTTATGCAGACATACTTGTCTAACTATCGTATTTTAAATAGTAGAAGTATTGGAAAATGCACGAAATGTGCCTTAAAAACCTATGGTAATGCATGTGTCAAATATAACAGGTTGAGTTAAGTCATTGTGTTTGATATAGATACATGCTGCTGCTGTGTCTCTTTTGTTGTGCATTAAGGTATTGTTCATGACATAGGGTACTTCAATAAGGTGTGCGTCTGGTATTTGAGTCAGATTGGTTCATACATACTCTTACCTTACACTGAAATGACATTTATAATAACATTATGGTTGCAGTGGTAGGTCCATCACTACTTTTACAGGATTGGGACAGATCAGGCAAGGTTTGATCGTGATGTTACTGAAGTCAGTGATGTTTTGGCATCAACTTCAGTGAGCTAAGTACCAAACTGACATATTGTTTGACTTGGTTTTATCTGATGGCTACTTTGCCTCTGTTTGTATCACCAGGTTTTTCTGGAACCCAAAGATTCAAAGTATGAAACTAACAGTTGCAGTTTGGTTAATAAGTTTAATGTCACCCTACAGTGAAATAGTTACCTCTTACTGCAGAGTAATAGTGGCATATTTTGGGGGCGTGGTGCGTCATACATACATGCGTTTTATAAGTTTAATGATTCATGCTTCATCTTTGAAAATGAACACCAAACTGGTTCTCTTTCAAGAAGTAGAACTGAGGAATTCAAGCACTGTCTACCTTTCAGGCAAAAAGAACAAAATTACTTGCAAGATTGACTGCTGTTATGTAGTTGAGTATATGTTGTATCTGCTTGTCCTTCCAGAACGCAGTGTTAAGACAACCCTCAAAACTGGTAGATTAGATTTGAGGCTTAGGCAGAATTTTCCATAAAACTTGGTGTAAACAGAACACAAAAGTCTGGAATTACAACATTCTAAAAATAGAAATATTTTTACCAAGATTCAGTACCTTATTTTTCCACTTTATATAGCCAAGCAGTACAGAGAGCCAGGCAACACAGGCATCCAAGTTACTCTGTATTAATACAGAGCATACGTGACAAAGTCTTATTTTAACAATTATTACCATTTTGAGATTGTAACCAAATGTTGGCTTTGATTACGATAATTGTCCCTTGCAGAGGAACTTAGAAATATAAAGCATTCAGCAAGGATGTGTTGGTGAGAAGAGCTTTTCCACCATGAGGCTTGTGAAAGAGATCAGCAAGCGTGTGAGGGTTCTCCCTTTCTGCAGTACCTTGAGTGGGTTCCCAAGGCAACAGAAAGGGAGCATCTCTGATCATCTCCTTCCCAAGCCTCCTCATCCTATTTTCATTCCTAGAGTTTCTGTGGTGGTCTTCTGTGCCTTACAGTAACGAGAGTGTCCACTAACAAGAAGTATGTGGAGGAGGCAAGTGAGTTTTCCCTCGGTCTTCTGTTTTTTCACTCTGTGATTGGCTTTAAAAATAAAGTCAAAATAAAACCAATGAACTGAGCAAAAACCCCAAACCAACCCAAACCAAAAACCCAACAAAATGCTTTATAGAGAGAAAGTGAGAGAACACTCTGGTCTCTGGCTTGTCGGCATGACTGCTGTGAGGAGCAGAAGCATACTGGAACATTTTGTTGAATCAAGAAATAAGAGCAAGCAAGCAGAAACACTTCTGTTGTTCCCATAGCTGTAAGACTGTAGTGGTTTGCAGTAGTAGGCGTCCTCCCTAGCAAGTATCATGTGATTTGTCAGAAAGGAGGCTGCTACTGGAAACAAGAAGAGTTGGGTGAAGAAGATCAGGACTCAGTCCTCTTTCCTGCTCTGGCATTCCTCAGCTTGACTTCTTTTGCTCTTTCCAGGTTCCATATTTGCACGCACATTGCCATCAAACTCATGAGATGACAAGTAGTTAAGTCATGCACCCTCTGTGTATTAGGGGCTGCACAAGACTCAACCTGTGTTTTTAGGAATGGTGGGTCCTGTGAAAGCCTTCACAAAATTTAGGTTCTGTGAATTTAATGTAGACTTATAACCTATGGTTAGAGAATGATTTCATAGAATAAAGTGAAGTAGGGATAATGGGTTATGAATGCATGTTATCTTTCTCAGTGTCATGAATGCAAACCAACCATGAAATGCAAAGTACAGGTTGCATTTTACTTAGGCATTTGAAGTTCTGTAACTTAGTTCCTGGTAATTATGCAGTGTAGCGCTGGGAAGTCAGATTTGTACTTTTTTTTTTGTCCTAAGAAAATGCATTTCATCATTAAGAAAAGACCCCAAAACCCAAGAAACTAGTGGTTTTTAATTTTTCACCTGCTGGTAGGGCTGTGGAGTTTGTTAGGTATGTTTTTATGATGGGAATGGCTTTAAAGAGGATAAAAGAAAGAGGATAGTTCTAGATTAGATATTGGGAAGAAGTTTTTTCCTGTGAGGGTGGTGAAGCACTGGCAGAGGTTGCCCAGAGAAGCTGTGGCTGCGCCATCCCTGGCAGTGTTGAAGGCCAGGCTGGATGGGGCTTTGAGAGAACTGGTCTAGTGGAAGGCGTCTGTGCCTATGGCAGGGGGGTGGAACCAGGTGAGCTATAAGGTCCCATCCAGCCCAAACCGTTCTGTGATTCTATGTTGTGTGTGTAAATTAATGCATGTTTCTGACTGAAGATGTTGTTTACTGAAAGCATTTTGCTCGAGAGATTGTCATAAGCAATTGCCAGAAGGGGATTTGTGGGCCTGCACTGTTCAGAAGAAACAGCCCATGTCAGCTTGCTATTTGTGTATCTTTAAACAAAGAACATGTACAGACATTGTGCTTGACAGATAATCGCAAAACTAGATAGATGTAGCAGAAGAGCAGTGTCAGGAGGGAAGAAACACTAGAGTACTTGGGGAACTTGTTTTGATAAGCGCTGTCTTCACTTTGCATTTCGTGGATTTCAGCTTTTTGTTGTTCAAAAATAACTTTGGAGAAGGTAATATGTACTCAAACCAAAATATGCCTGCAATTTCAGTTCAATCTCGAAGTTCTGAGGGAATTAGTTACTAAAGCGGTTAACGTGGCATACTTGAGTGATCGACACACCAATTAGGAGTATGGTTTGTTTTTCTAAGTCATGTGTTAATTCATGATGTTCATGTGCAGGGTTCTGCGCAGTATTTAAAAAGGAATAATATGTTGTTAGGCTTCTTGTATCATGAAAGCAGATTTATGAACAGTATTATCTTTTTCTCTTGAAAAGTGGCTTCTGTTTCAGTTTATCGTCATTGGTGTAATCAGTTCACAAATATGACTGACTTGTTCTGGAGGTTGCTTCTGGTTTTTTGTATTTTTTTGATGTTTTCTTACAAATACACTTTGCTAAATGAATGCTAAATCAGAGGAAGGGGTCAAATACCCTGTCCAGGCAAATTCTGTTGAGGTGTGCTTACTCAGACTTTCCAAACTTCACCACTTGTTTCTGGATTTATCAGCTTAATTCTCCCACCTAAACTTTATCCCCAACCAAGGTTTCTGCAATGTTTTGTGTACACAGGATAGTGCCTGAGGTCTGTTTCACTCAGTTGGACTAAAGCATGACACACAGTTTTACAGTGACCATTAGAATACTCTGTGTAGCTAAAGTTCTGAAAAGTTAAAGCATTCTTCCATGGTTACAGCAAATGAGCAAACTCATGCTAAAGATGGATGCAAAACTAAGTCTTGTGACTGTCACTTGCAGAAGGACTGCTGACCTTCTCACAAGGCCACTTGTTTTCCTGTTGCCTTAAATGACACCAGGAGCTTTCATTGGAAATGAAGGCCCTGTGGCAAGGCCAATCAACTTGTTATTTATATTGGACTGGCTCCCTGTTCAACCCTCAAAATGTTCTGGGATTTTTTCCCACTACCCTCAGTTTGCTTTTTACTGACTGACTGAAAAAGCTGCGAACAGAAATCCTGAAGCTGATTGCTTCAGGATTTCAGGAGTGTAGTTTTTGTAAGGTCTTTTAATAGCATTCTTCAGAAAGGTGTTCTTCTCTTCTACTGGGGAAGGAATGTGGCTGCTCCTAAAAGTGCCAGTTCATTTAATGGAAGATTCAGCTACTTTGCAAAAGTTTTGCCAAGGATAGATGTTTGTTCTGGTGCTCGGCTTAGAGGAATTTCTCAGAGTTAAAATAATCTTTAAGACAGGCCATTGTACTATAGCTGAAACTATCCACCAAGTGCCTTTAAGGCTTTGTTGTCTTCTGCTTAATGAACTATTGCCCAGAGACATAAACCTTATGACGCAACTTATATTTTAGTGCACGTCAGCAGTGTGTGGGAAGGAATGGGTGTTGTCTTTTTAAAGAGGAGAAATTGGTGATGTATTTTAACATCTCTCAATTATGGCTTTCATAGTTTGGTTGCTGTGGGTGCTGTTTTATGGATTGTTTAGTTCAGTGCTGTGTGCTATCCTTTTCCTAGAGACAGCTGTTGCAATTAAATGATGGCGACTGTCTAACTTGCATTGTGTTTCAGAAAAAAAACTGTAAAGTCATCTTTCAGGTGCGAATTTTTAATATGTGTGTGTGTGTGGTTTTGCTTGTGTAAGCCCTTAAATGCTAATTCAGGCGTTCGTGTCCCCCAAAATATGTTGCTGTAACATAGCTTTAAAAGAGGAATAGTTTTAAATTGCTAGAAAACCCTCTTAAGTGATCAGGTTTTACTGTGTAGCCTTCTTTTTAAAGCAAGTGTTGACACAAGAATGTGGTTTATTGGTTGTCTCCATCTACTGGCAGAATGGAAGTGTGCTTTATTTGACTGACCTTCCATGGAGTTTAGAGATAAAAAGATGAGAGGAGTGGTACTGAATTTTCACGCAGATGTACTCAAATTGAGATTAGTGGATGAAAGAGAACAATTATTTTGCAAATTTTTTATTTTATTTTGTTGTTTTGGGGTTTATTGTAATAGATACTCTTCAATTTGATATCCTCCTATGGGCCAGATCTGCAAGGGTATGGAGCTGCTAAAGAGTTCTGTAATTTTTAAAACTGAATAGAAATTTAGATCTTGTTCCAGCTCTTGTTAACATTTGTACTGCAATTTTTACATTTTCAAGTGTATTTACAAACACAGCTCTAGTTATACCCATACTCTGTTAAATCATGGGCTGAGGGAAGTTGTCACTGCATTTAGTTAAAGATAATAGAATTGTACAGGTGACATGAGAGGTTTATGTTCAGTTTATTATTTAAAACCAAACCAAAACTGAAAGAACACTTTCCTCCTGCTGTAAGCCTTCTTTGCTTCTTCAGTAAGCTGAATCAAAGTGGGCTTCTGGCTCCTCTCATTTAGAAGAATTATTTCATTTAGCCTTCTAGTGTGTTATACAGGTACAGCTATTCTGTACTGAAACAAGTCTTTCATTTCTAATTCCTTGTTGTCTTGCTTCTATTGTACATGTTTAACTGTCAGCATAGTGTGAAAAATTCCTGCTGAAGTTACCAGATAGGGCGCTGAATTCACACATTAGAAGAGGTGTTTTTAATAAACTACACTTTGATATTTAGAAGACTTTTTATTTCCAGGATTTGCAATTCTATTCAGGCTCTGGTAGTTCCTATGTAGGAACTCAGGGCTTTGATTTTTAACTAAGAATAGCAATATTTAGTCTCTGGTCCTTCTTTTCTACACAGCTACTAAATGTACTATTAGTACATTTACAGGTGTGATGAGAAAGCTGTGTGGCATGAAAATGACCTAATCCAGAAATGGCAATCTTATCATTTGTGAACTGAATACACACTGGTGGTAATGAGACAGATGTTTATATTGAAAATTCTATCATTGCAAAGCAGGTACAAAAGAGGAATCGGAACCCAGGGTGACATTGACTGGGGTTTGTATCATTCTCGGCAAGGTTGCCCTTTTCTAATGAGAGGTTCCTGGAAAAGAGAGGGGAGGATGAAAATGGAAGTAAGTAAAAGCCGTTCTAGGTATATAGATAGAGGCAGTTCATATCGAAGAAACTGATGTTGTACACACACATACACTGCATGGTCTGCACCAATCAGAAAAGAAGTTGAACTGGAGAGGTGCATGTAGCCTCTCTACTTTTCCATCAGACCACTTGTTAAATGCAGCATCCGGTTACATGATTGCTAGGTGTTTACTGTTTAATAGGGAAATATTTGGAGAAGTTCTGCCACCATCTTCCACAATTATTATTATTTTTATTTTTTTTTTTAACACCATGGGGATTACACACATGCTTCAGTGTGTGTCAGTTGCCAACTTGAAATCCCCTTGATATCCTTAATCTCTGCAAAAGTAAGACTTCTGCTTTTCTTTTTGTACGTATCAAAACCAAGGACCTATCAGTCCTGTGTCCAAACCTGGGAAATGCTTACTTTTGCAAGCACAACTCAAAATGAAGAATAAAAACCCCAAACAGTGTTCTATTAATTTGCTTTGATAGTAAGTAACATTTTCACAAAGATACTAGGCATTGTATCATCTAACCTACTATGCGAAATAACGGATGGACTTATCAGTGCCAGTGTGTAAACTTGTATATTTAAGGCAAGCAATTTTTTGCTGTGATGGAAATGATTGACTTACTTACTTGGGTCAGCGGGGGGGGCAGAAGAGAGTTGATAGTTCACAGAATAACCTGTGAACTTTCACCCCTCTATATGGAAACTTGTTTCAGGGTCAAATCCTTGTAGCTGCCTTCTTGCCACGGTCAATGCCAGCCCTACTATTCACAACACTGCGGCCATCGAGGCCTAGGTACGTAAACATTTAAGGAGTTTTTAAAGTTCTTTACATCGAAACAGATTTTTAAGCTTTCTGTTTATAAGCTTTCACCATTTAACAGCTATTATGTAAATGATGATTTGAAAGAATGTGAAGACTTCTCTACTGATGCTAAACTGTGTGGCTAAGCGCCTTTAAAAAAAAAAAGGAAGATAAAAACCTGTATGTTTCATGTGGATTTTCAGAGTAGACCTTGAATGTGCAACTGCTGTATAATAAAATGGGGAAACATTTTTTTTTATATATATATATATATTTAAAATACGCCTAAACACTCTGTGAATGTCATTACTAAATGTGCTTGTATTTTGTTCAGTAACTAGGTACACTTGGCACACATGTTGCCAGTTAAACAGTTAACACTGCCTCCTTTCACGAGATGAGAAGAGATGCATTGGAACCAAAGTAGCGTGCTTAAAACTGGACGGTTATCATTTTATTAAGTACATATGTCTGCAAAGGGTCACTTGCCACTTTTGGATCACATTAGAATTTTCTTAAGTTGTTCTTTTTTGCAAATATTGATTTGTGTCTCGTGTGTCTGCGTGAATTCTGGTTGCTGCCAAATGTTAATGTATATAAAGCTAAGGTGTATGTTGTTTTTTTTTTAATTGAGTCTGTGAAAGGTTGTTAGAAACATTTTTTGGAAGCTTCCCCTTAGGTTTTAAAACCCCAGTGCTAACTTTAGGACTTGTTTTACTTTTCTTTTTCTGGATAGGATCAGTTCTTAAGAGCAGCCCCTGTAACTGGAGGAATGGGAGCTCAGCTGATGAGAAAAATGGGCTGGAGAGAAGGAGAAGGGCTTGGGAAAAACAAAGAAGGCAGCGTCGAGCCAATTATGGTGGACTTTAAGACAGATCGGAAAGGTAAGCCCTTCTTTATGTGTCTTGTGGCAGTATAAACTTCTCATGTCAATTTTGGAGATGGGCAAAATAACTTCGAAGTAGTAACCCTTTTCTGGGTACATCACCACTGGAAAAACTAACAGAATGGTGTGGGTGATTTTGGTACTAGGTTTTCATGCCCCGGATTATGTATATAGGCTTTGTCCTTATGCTTGTGGATGCTTCCAGATGTTCTTTAACTTTCCCTAACCATCACCCTCCATTTTGAAAGTGCTTCTCAGTAAATTAGGGATGTGCTTCAGTTGGATGCATGGAGAAGGCATGGGACAGGGAAATTATGGAAAAGCCATTATGGTTGGTCTAGAGGAAGTGGCTCAGGCAGAAATGGGGCTGGATAGAAGATTGACTAGATCAGTTTTAAACTGGGGTGGAGGACAGAGATGAGACCTACAGAGCTGGATTTGCTGCTGCCTTTCAGCAGAAGTCCTGACAGGAACAGTCTCACACTGATGTGTTTAGGTCTTTCAAAGGGATTTGGTTTCCTTTTTTGTCCATCTGCTCTCTTTGCTTTTCCATCTCCTCATTTGATCCTGTTGCAGGAAGCTCTGCTCAACTACAGTGATGTTGGCCTGATCGTTTCCAAAGATGATTTTTTTTAGCAGTCTTTTCTGCTTCTCCTCTTTATCAAAAGTCCATGGCCACAAGTGAAGAACTGTTGCACTTGTTTCATTTGATGCAAGAGAGCTCTCCTTTTAATTGCAGGCAGCATGCTGCTCCTGAGGCTGGGGCAGCATGGTTTGTATGGTTGGCCATCTTGCCAAGCACATTCAGCAAGAGCTCTCTTTTCAGAGTTTTTGGGAATTTGTCACCAGCAATACAAGTTCTAACCATTTTAAATGTCAGATTCATAATTTTAGCAAAATTTCAAGATTTATTAGGCATGTTAGCAAAAATTAACAACCCTGCAGGAAAACACGTTCTGTCATTCTCCTAATGTGTGTTTGTTTTTTTCAACTGGAAAATTTTAATATTTTAAATAGATCACATCTAATATCAAAGCATGAAAATACTTTGAATTATGGATTTATGTTAGCTTTTATCAATATTCATGATTGAGCTTGGAAGAAAATGCAAATGTTGTGAAGTTTGTTTGCAGAGATGCTATTGGAGGAATCTTTAGGTGTCAACAGGCTAGCTCTTAATACAGAGGTAGTTCAGTACTGCTCAGGTGACAGCTAGCAGTGAAAATAGAGTTTAAACATTGAAATACTAAGCACAGAGAGGTATAAAAATGAGGAAGGCCTATGTTATGAAAATATTCATTGCTTTCTAAATCCTAAAGACCTTCTAGCAGCATAATGTGGGTTTTGTAAATGGAGAAGTGCAACAGTCTCGAAGTACTGAACACGGTAAGAGGGACTTCACTTTTCAGCTGGTTTTCTTCTGTGTAACCTCTCTGACAGAGTGGTTGCCAAGAAAGTAATTTTTGACAAGTATTTTGTTACTGTTACTTAGCTACTGTCCTCTTTGTAGATGTTGTCTTGGAAAGTTCTGGGTGCTGGCAAGAGTTCCTTCAACTTAGCTTGGTTTATAGCAGTCGGAGAGAAGAAACTGAGAACAGTGTCAGTATTATTTTCTCAAACAGCCTGTGTAACATGGTGATGGATTTTTGTGGTGGGGGAGGGAAGGGTTAGCTCTGTTCATCATGTTGCTTGCTCCGTGCTAGCTCACATGAAAGAAGCAGTTTTGCTGCACAACCTGTGAACATTTTGAACATTAAAAACATTTTGGTGAGACGAAGCTCACGTTGCAGCTCGAGTTTCCAGTTAGAGAAGTGTGCCCCAGGATCCTCATGTTGTTCCTGATACAAATTTCCTTAGGGCCTGCAGAATTTGTTACCAAAGTTTCAAGCCCCAAGCCCTAATGCCTGAGACAAGTCAGGTCCTCGTTGTGCCGGGCATTCTGTAACAGAGTTTGCTCTTTCTTCTTCAGAACATTCAGTCTTCAGTAACAGTTAAAAACGTTTAGTGGAGTTAAAGGATGCCTCTTCGTAGCCTGTGATAGCTCTGTCTGAAAATACAGATAACCTTAGTGATGGCTGTGCTTTGCTCGAATTTTAACTGTTTTTAAATACTTGATAATCATCATGTATGCAACCTAATCTGATCATTTCCACCAAAATAAAAAATTCTAAACGTGTTCTGTGTTGATAAAGAATTATTGTTAATGTTGAGCCAGCCAAGCCTGTAATACAGGGAGGCAGTTTGCATTGTGAAGAGCCTGCACGTCTCATGCATTACAAAGAAGCAGCTGAACAGTGATTGTACATTTGTGTTGGGTAGCTGAAAAGCTTCTTCAAACATCAGAGTTTTTTGATGCTTAAATGTATAAAAAATAGTAATTTTTTTTTAGGTTTTTATTTTTTAGAGGTTTAAAGACAAATCAGGAATTTTTAGAAGTAATCTGTCAGTTACATTAAGTGTCCTGGTTTTGTTTTGTAGGGAATGTTTTGTTGCAATTTTAGAACTCACCCCCAAATAAAAGATGCAGGACCAAGCAGTTTGCTCAGTTACTCAGTAGGCTGCACTAGGACACGAACCAAAAGTCTGTCTGTCTGCCTTTGTCATAGCTTTCCCTCAGACCCTGCTGTTCCCAGGCACTGAGCAAGATCTGTAGTTCTGTCACAGTCAGTATTGAGCCAAACCCTCCTTGAGCTTTGATATCAGCCAGTAAGTTGCTGGTTGTCTGTGTTCAAAGAACCTTGGTCCATCAGCGGGGCTTGCCGGAGTCCACTGCTTTTTTGACAGGCCCTCTTGAGATGCCAGGGACAAGATGCGGAAGACAAGTGTCAGTAACCGCGAGTGAGGGAAACACGGTATTAATCAGAGAATGACATAAGAGGTTTTTTTCTTTGATGGAAATCTTTGGTTACTTCGGATATAAAATTCTGTAAGGGGAAGAAAAATAAACCTTGTTTCAGTGATTCTTGTCTATGAGGGTTTCATACCACTTGAAAAGCCCTTACTCAGGAGCTGCGTGAATATTAGGATGACAGTCTGGTAAGGAGAGAAGGATTTTCTTCAGAGGCAAACCAAATCAAAATGCCAACCAAAAAACCCTAAAGGAACAGGAAGAAACTGGAAACAATTGCAGTATCTCCCTGTCCTTATTCACCAAAGCCAGGAACAGAAACAAACAGAGGTAAGAAACAAAGTAGTATTTGAAGGACTGAGAAACTGAAAACTGGGCAGGTATTTTTGGTATTTAAGGTAATGGCATGTAAAGAAACTTGAGTCCCTGTATGAGCACGGCATGGTTACTGGCATTTGATAGGTTTTTAGCAGTTGTTGCACTTAATTTCTTATTCTTGTAAGCTTTCAAAAAGAAAAAATGTCCAACTTGCGTGTTTCACAGTGACTTCCATTGGCACTTGTGCTCGTTGGGTTGTCTTGTGGCCCAGTTGCACGCTCTTCTGCTATTTTATATTCAGATGCAGTTGAAAGCACGGAAACTGGCCTGTGAATTTGCAGTTAAAGGATAAGTATTTGAATACTGATAAATAGAGCACATCAGGGTGGTATGGTGGTACTTGTATTGCAAAGGGATGTGCTAGGTTACAATTCTTACTGTTCAGTGGAAATACTTCAACTGCTCAGTGTGTCAGATGCAAACTGTTACGGCAGTGGATGGCTTTTGGGTTACACAAAAAGACTGAAGAAGGAGCGGATGTTCTGAAACTTGCCTCTTGTTCAGTGTTTCTCCAAAGAGGGCATTGAAAACCAGGTGTTTCCTGACTTGCATGAGACTACTCAGAGTTTTCTACTACCTGGCTTGTTCAGAGTCTTCCTAGTGCAGTTGAGAAGAGTATTATGTGTAGTAAGTATGATGGGGGAAAAAAAAGTTGGATGAAGAGGAGGTTTAGAAGACTTCTGAAAAGACCATTGGATGTTGTTCAGACTTCACTGAGTACATGTTACTGCTTTACTGCTGGTAATACAGAAATCAGGTGAGGATCAGAAATGTAACCTTTACTGTGTTTTGTTTAGGGCTTGTTGCTGTGGGAGAGAAGGCACAGAAGAGATCTGGACATTATGTTGTGATGAAGGATCTTTCAGGTGAGATTCTTGCTTTTCTCAGAGCAGTCTCCTTTAAAATGATGGCTTCAGTGGCACTGAAATTTCAAATACGTTTTCTCTTTAAGGTAAACATCCCGTTTCTGCTTTGATGGAGATCTGTAACAAAAGAAGATGGACACCACCTGAATTTGTGTTGGTGGATGATAGTGGGCCTGATCATCGCAAACATTTTATCTTTAAGGTGCGTGTGAGTTTCCTTGTTTGCTGTTGGTCTTTCTGTTATATGTGATGTAAATTCACGGTTTTATTTGCATATAAACGTATAAAAACCATCTTAGGGGTGGTTGAGGACTGCTGAGCAGTGTCTTTGCTAAAATTTCTGAGTTGTGTTTCTGTAATGGCCAGATCAGACCTCTGAAGTTCCTTAGTCTGTAAATCCATCAAGAAACACACTGTTCCACTTCCTAGTAAAATTATTGACTCATGTGGTACCATATTCTTGCTGTTTGCTTGCAGGCGTGGTGTTGAACCTTACGGTTGTAAAGGCAGCGAGCAAGATTGGTTTGTCCTTCAGTTATCTTACAACATGAGCTTGCTTTTTCACATCACACCCTGTATTAGCAGTTGGTGTTCAGAAATGATGGTGCTTACAGACCGAGAGGGATTGTGTAGGAAGGTGCTTAAAGGAGGAGCTGCGAAGCGCTGCCTCAGAGCGGTGGTTAAGAGGCACTTTGTAATGCTTTCTTTTCCCATAAACAGGTGAGAGTCAATGGAAATGAATACAGGCCTACTTTTGCCAGCCTTAACAAGAAGCATGCTAAAGCCACAGCAGCAACTGCGGCTCTCCAAGCGATGGGACTTGTACCAAAGGAAAGCATGGTTAATACCACCATGTTTAGGAGTGCCTCACACCGCTAGATATTGTTTTTTATATTGACATTATTTCAGATAATTTTACTCTGCACAAAAATGGTATTTGCCCTTTCATGTTGTAAATACATTGGCAATTCCCACGTTGTAAAAACTGTACAGACACCTTCAGGTTTTTCTTTTGTACCATCAAAATGTATTTAAATCATACTTAGTTTTTGGTATGTTTATATTGTTTACATTAGTGATGTAATTATTTCTTAAATGACTAAATCAGACGACAGTCTCTGGAGGCATCAGTAATTGAAACCCTCGTTTTAAAGCTCATGCGATCCCTCTTCAATACGGAATGTTAACACTTTCATACTGTTTTGTACGATGCTGCAGTTTTCCTTGGTCTCAGTAAAGCTACCGGTGCACTTGGCTGGCAGCTGGTGGAGGTGATGTGCTCAACTGTGGCTGGTCGAGGCTGATGTGTGCTGCTGGACAGGTACTGAGCAGCGCTGCGGCCCCGTGGTGGTAGCCCTGTTGTACAGTGTTAGCATCGGGGTTGCTGCCTGTGCTCAGTCCAGGGTTGGACTTGGTGGTGCACCGCAGCCCATGCTCCAGGACGTACGTGATTTAGGCAAAAGACATGCACTCGAAGGGACGGCAGGAAGTCCAGCAGTGGATCCCGTGAGACTTGCGACGTGAAGGTGACTCTCCCTGCATGTTCTAAGAAGGGAGATGATGGAGTTGTCTATTCCAAATTAACACACTGCCTGATGTTGATTGTATGATTTTGTGGTTAATGTGAATTTTAAACTCTTAACAAATCTACAACTGGATTTGGGGGGGGGAGGGAAGGGATAGAATGACGCTTAAATTGTTGTACCCAACTTGGTCAATAAAAGCAGCACAAGTTCATAATCTTAATCACTGGTCAGTAAGCAGTAATTCGAGTGCCTGCCAAGTTGACTTGTGGAAGGGCGCAGTGTAAGAGTATGCTGAGAGTCACCGGTAACTGTTAGGGCTGCAGGGTCACTTCTGGTTGCTTCTACTTTCCATAATGGTACTCTGCCCTCAAGGCGACAGCCTGATCCAGAGTTTGGGCAGTTTGACAAGGGAGAGCATATACAAAGCTTTTCCTTCTTTTATGTTCCCCGTTCCCCCACCACCCCCCTTCCCTTTTTATTTCCCCTTTTAATTTAAGAAGTGTTAGTACTTGAGGCGTGATAGCTTTGGATTGGAAAGGGCATTGCACACCTCTGGCTGGATTTGTCTGAGTTATGATCAGGTTGCCAGGATTTATGGACTTCTGCAGCTCAGATGCTTATTTCAGAAAAGTCTTTTTGAGGTTTCATTGTATTACCCCCCCTGAGCAGGAATAGGAACAAAACACAGTTTGTACACAGCAAGGCTGCGCTCAGGCCTAAAGCGTTTGAGCTTCGCCATGGTAATAGGCACGCAGAGGTGAAGCACTACTGGTACCTCTTGCACAAAGTAAGATGACCTGTGTGTATTCTGCCAACTGTTAAGGAACAAGGTGTCTTTGTGCCCTGAAGGGACAAGGGCCATGTCTTACGTTATGTACAGCAGAGAACTCGTGTTTGGTTGTCGACTGCCCACTTCCAGAAAATAAAGACCCTTACTCGACTGTCAAAGCGCTCTAGGCCTAAGTCAATTTTCATGGACATAATTGTCTGTAATTAAAACTTTTTTCCCTTTGGCTTCTCGCCTTCAGTCTCTGACTAAGTATTTGAAGATTTCCTCGCCGCATTTGCTGCACTACTTGGAAGGTGTGTATAGAAATAATTGAATACAATGGTACAGCAGTGGAAGGATCCACCCTAGGAGAAGTGGGTGTTGTATGGGTCTTAGCTCAAGCCGGGCTTGTTGATGTACAATTTGAGAGTAATTAATGGGGGATGTGAGAGCAGCTCTTAATCAGACTTTTGTGTAAACGTCTGGTTTGATAGAGCTGAAGCAGTTGAGATGTTGATTATTCTGTTCACTCTATCCATGGTGTCCGTGTCAGAACTGGTGTCACAGCTGTGCAGCATCACATCTGGGAACATAACAGTCTCTTGTACCTGTTGCTTTGCCTCTTTTAGGTCTATATTCCCCATGTATAATGTAAAGACATGTTACTGCACAGCAGCAAGGAGCAGATGAAATTGGTTCACTGCAGACTCCATTTAAAAAATAACTATTTGAGAAAGTTCTGGATTTCACGCCTTAAAGATGTGGTGCTGTACACGGATTTAACCTTTGGTCTTAAGGAAGACTTGTGAAAAAAGATAACTAAGGTTTGTAATGCCCTAATTATGAAAGTTCTTGATTTTGAGGTTTCTGTTCTAGTTTAATTCCTTGTTGTTTAAGATGATTCTATGGCTCTAAAGCTAGTGCAGCAATGTGCTTCTGTTAAATTTGTAAATTTGAATTGGTTTGAGTGTCTTTTGCATGCAGGAATAGATAAGTAGTGCTACATTAAAAAGAACAACTAGGAAACACTCTCTTGGAACCTGGTTATTTATGCAGCACTTGAGCTGTCTTGAAGGGGATTAGCCTGTGACTCCTCCCAGCTCTGGCTGCGGGATTTCCTTTTCATGTAGAATTGTTTCCCTAGAAGTAACTTTGCTTGAAGGTGCTTCTGTGCCTTCCTGGTCACACAAGAGGGGAGCCCTCAGGAACAGCCACCTGAGGACTTGTAGCCGGCTTCCACGGGAACGATTTCTTTGGATTCTTCCCATTTGTAGTTTTTAAATAGTTGGGACTGGAGGAGCAGGAAGGCCAAGTGCCTGTACCTTGGAAAAGTTGGAATTGCCTCTCCCAAACGAAGGACAGGTTAATGAAATTTTACTCATTTGGACAGGTTAAATATATAAATCTCGCTGCCTGAGATAATGGTAGGTAGTACTTACTGAACATACCTGGCTAATGCCAGAGCTTTTCTAGGGAATATCCCCTAGTGCCAAGTATGTGTTGGGAACAGCGCTGTGTCGCAGGACCGGGAGCAGTGGGTTCATGCTGCCAAAAGGGCAGGCAAATGTCTGAGTGAAAGCCAACAGGCCAGAGTACCAGGAGGCACTACAGCACACGATAAAGAATCCAGTTGTAGATCTTTCAAGTTGCACAGTTTTAGACTACCAGAATGTAACTGCAATTCGAAAATGTTTTTAAATGCATGCTGGATGTGAAAATACAAACTGAAACAAATAGCAACAGACAGGCTGTAGTCCATGTACCAAAATAGGCATTGGCTCAATTAAATTGCCGTCCCATAGAAGCAACTGCAGAACTGGTTTTTCCTATTGTTTTCAGTAACTTGTTCCATGTGCTAACACATACTCTGTAGGCCTGTTCCTCAGGCACAGACTGGGAAGATGCTGCCCATTTCAGAACTGGATGGTGGGCTCTGAGGTCAGGAACACTCTCAGAGAGGCTCAGCCCTGGGACAACAGGGAAGCTCAAGAGAGACCTGGATGAAGCCTGCTGTTGCTGTTTTAGAATCCCTGGTCAATTCTGAGGGTGGTGAGCACAACACCACAGTGAAAATAAGGGTAGCTCACCACATGGCCCGAGCACCACTTCGTTTTCTGTGCCAAGTGCTGGTTGAATTCAAACTGTTGGGAGTGCACAAGCACAGTGGTGTTCTACATACTCCTCTTCACGTGTAGTGTTTTCTGCTGCTGAAATCTGATCACCTCATAGCTGTGTAAAAAGTGACATACACGCCTCATAAATAACAGCTCTCATTTGAAGTGAAGCAGACTGAATTCAGCCTGTTCATACACTATTATTGCTATGAACGTAGAACAGCAGCCCCCTTCTGGCTCCTGGCTCGCACACAGGTGCCACAACTATTTACTCCTCTAACTTTTTTGTACAAGTGGCTCTTTAAAAACCTAGTTCACTTTAATGTGAGCATGGGTATAGGAATACCAGCTGGCTATGCCCAGCAGTTCTGAGGAATTGAAACCTTTTAATCCAGTCCTGCTGCAGCCAGAACACTGCTGTGTCCATCTGGCTTTCATCTGTCTGTGTGGAGTTGAGAGCGGACTCGTTCTAAAGCAAGAGGTGCAACATACCATGGTGCAGCTATTGTCCTCCTGGCAAGGTGCTGTGAGCAGTCCTGGAAGGAGGGGGGAAGGTTGTGCCAAGAATTCCACACATCCAAATTGGTTACACAGAGCAGCTGCAGCACATCTGCATGACATGAAGAATACAGACCCTCTGGACACAAGTCAGACCAATAAAACATAATCATGTTTTATCCAGTTTTATTTAAAAAAGGCTTTCTAAAATACAAAAGCAGATGTCCAAGGCCTTTTCAATCATTTCCTTTAGAAGTCTTTTGAAGTGTTTTATGCGATAGTTGTCTGTGTTGTGCAATTAGATCGTGTCCCTGCCGGTACCACATGGGTGCTGCCTGTGTAAATGCACATGAACGAAATACAGCAACTGCACACTTGAGAGCATCCTTTCCCGTTAAATGGGACTGGCATACCTAGGACTTCCAGGTGTAAGCATAATCCTTCATTTCCAGAAATCGGATGGAAGATTTTCTCAGTGTTGGACGCTGACTCAGTTGATCCAAAGTCTTGGGATGCAGTCCACATGTAGGAAGATCTTTGTGTACCGTTTCCTGTGGGAATTTACATGAAGAGGAGGGACACGGCATAGGTATTTCTGTCTGAAGTACCTGCAGTTCTAAATGTTCATTTGTGTATCTCTGGGGAACTCCAGAAAAACTGATTTCCTGGATTATTCCATTTCTAAGGGAGGGACAAACCCTGAGGACTACCAGGTGGTGATCACAAGTAGCTGGGTGTAAACCCATGTGTTAAGGGAAAGTTTTATGTCACTCTGTGTCCTACAGTTTGCAATAAAGATACTATTCCTAACAGGAAAGATTGTCCGTGCTAATTTCCTTACCTCATTCAAGGCAGGGCGTCCGTCGCCGAGATCAGTGTTAAACACAGCAGTTGGCTCATGCGTATAAAATACACCAGAGAATGCTCCTCTCTGGGCAGCCTTGAGCAGCATGGTCAGTGCATGCAGAGAATGAGGCATGACGGGGCCCACGATCTCCAGGCTGAATACGTTCTCGTATGCCAAGCGAACCCTGGCTTTGGCGTTTATACTTCGAGCCTGAGGACAAAAGCACGTAGGATTAGTTCTTGACACACCAAATCAAGCCCTAATCTTAATTTATTTCAATACTGCAATGCTACAGTCCATTAAAGGTTCAAAATACTTCTCAGTATTGTCAACGTACTGTTCAATACATGAGCATAAGGCTTTTACTGTCTTTCTAAGAACTCCTAAAATGTACTGACTGTGATATGCAGGAATGCTATACAGCATTAAGTTAACTGCTGAAGAACAGTGTGAACTGCTCTCTGGTGGGCGAAGACTGCTCTACCTCTAGTAATAGCATCTCCTTTAGTACCCACCACCTCCTTATAGTAACAGATGGTGAGCCATGGTTTAGAGGCTCTCTCCTTTCAAGCAATATCTCTGATAGCTGGAGACCCCATAAGATCTCAGGAGAACATTTTAAGAACTATTTTAGTATTTGAGAAGTCCATTTAACCCCTTACTTATCAGGGTATGAAGAACAGAAGCTTGAGTATTTCAGTTTAGCAGCACAGATTGATGTGGACAAAGACTTAGGAGGCAGTCTACTGCAGCCAAAATGCTCACTTGGGTTGTAGCAACAAAAATTACTCTGCAGTACCTGAAGGAAACTATACAAAGCCAGTGTCTGATCTACTGGCTGAAGAAACAACTTGCTTTATTAGAAAACAGAGACAGTGATGTGACTTACTTTGAGCGTTTGCATCGTTCCACCTCTGAAAGCAACAGGGGACAGCAAAGTCGGTGGAAGCCCTGCCTGTGGGCCTGCCACAGCCACCAGGCTCTTACAGTTTATCAGGAAGTTCAGCAAGGTGAATGTGTTTGTTCCTTTCACCAGTGCAAGAGATTGGGGTTTGTGATCCATCTGCACCTCATGATTATCCTTACGACTGCATTGACTGAAGTCAAAGGAAAACCACGAGGAACTGAAAAGCATCTGCACCCAATTTAGAACTGGAGCAGTGCAGCTCCAAAAGACACCTCTCTGACCAGTCAAATCAGTTAAAACAAACAAAACCCACCAAGCTTCACACTGATCCAGATTTGTTCTTCAAATATTAAACAGCATCTTAAGCCAGGCTTCTGATTTCACTATTAAAACCTCAGGTGCTCCCCACGTGCAAACGGAACCAGAAGACAGAGTTCATTGGTCCCTTTGAAATACTTCAAGGTTCTCAGCAAAAGCTGGTCTATAGCTTTGTCCCTGCTATGCCACACTACTTCCAGGTGTAAATTCAGCATACGTGAACAGACACCCTTTTCTTTCACACTGCCTTTTCCTTCAAGAAGAAAAGCATCTAGAAATACTTGTCACAAAGAAACAAAAAAGACATGCACTGTCCCTGGCTATGCAGTAATACAAGGATTGGTATTTGGAAATAAGCTTTCAAAAGCTTTTACAAAACTCAAAATCTATACCACAGAAAGATAACATCTGCACGGTTTTCCACTGTCATACACAGTGATGTGCACAGAAAGGATACAGTTTAATAGAAATAGCGTCTGGTTTCTTAACCTTGTCTTGGACTCCCATCTCCTCAAGCCAAGAGAAACTTTCATCATCATCATCATCACTTGGAGCTGGCTCTCTGGGAAACACAGAATCAGTGTTAGGTGCACAACACTTCTTATGAAGGTTTCCAAATAGAACACTGAGGATTCTGTAGATACCCTTGAATTTTAGCGTTGTGGAAAACCTAACATATGAAATACATACTCTCCACCTTCCATGCTGTTGTCCACTTCGAGGCTGTTGGCACCTTCTGTTTCCAAACTCACTTCAGAGTTTTTCTGTCTCCTGCTTTTACTTTCTTCTACCAAAGGTAAAGAAAACTCTATGCCTTGAACAGAGGAGGAGAGCAAGCAGTGAATGGTTCTGTGCTGCAGTCAATGCACTTTATCAGTTATTCAAATCCTAGATAGACTGCTTTCACCTCACCTTCGTTTCTCATGGCTTCCCTCAGACCTCTAGTTGTGGGAGAAATTACAGCTGTGATGACATCGCTTCCTGCAAGCCCCGCTGCCCGGAACAGGACAGTGAACTGGTAGGTACATACGTAGAAGTAGGGACACAGTTTGGCCTTGAGCAGATTGTACAGAGAGGTAAAGCTGACAGACCTGCATCAGAAGAAAAGGTTTCTGTGACTGAAGGTAATCCTTGGCTGTTGACACACCCAGCTGGACCTGGCTGGGTGTTACTTGGGTGTACTTTGCACAGGGCTGGCTGGGTGTTGGTGGTGTAGTTTGCACAGGGCTGGCTGGCTGTTGGTGGGTGTACTTTGCACAGGTCTGGCTGGGTGTTGGTGGGTGTACTTTGCACAGGTCTGGCTGGGTGTTGGTGGGTGTACTTTGCATGGGTTTGAGAGCACTCTGAACGATTGGCCAGATCTTCAAATGTGCTCAGCATCTGGGAAGCTGTGCTCCTCCAAAACACAGCCTGTTTGCAAGCACTATGCTCTTCCAGCACACATGCTTTCTAGTACATGGGTTTACAGGAAGCCTCAGAGGCAACCTGGATTTATGGAATACTACCCAGTTTAACAACTAGGATCAGAGAGGAGCATTTAACACACGAAGGTAGCTTTAGTCTTATATTTTTTTAACCTGAATCCTCAAAACAATGCATATTCTAGAAGGCAAAAAGAATTTAAAAGCTTTCTAACAAAAATGGAAAGAACTTGTACATTAATTAATATCTCATTATCTGAATCTTACTAAATACAGTGTTTGATTCCACTTACCAGTCACTCATTAGCACTTGTTGCAAGTCTTCATCCTGTGACCAAGGATTGGCCTTTCCAACTATTTTCCTATCTGCTCCAATGCGAGGGAACAGCTGCAGCCATGGCAGCGAAGGGTGAAGCCAGTAAACGAGGCTTTGCTGAAAGGCACAACGCAGTTCTGTCGACAGCTTTGGTTCCTAGGTGTCAGAAAGTGTTTGGTGAGGACAGTAATGCTTCACTTCAGGCAGTGTTGCAAGTGAAGGATTAAAGAAATATTACATTAGATATTAAAACAGAAAAATCCTGGGCTTGTGAGTAAGGCAGACTGAAGAAAGATGGACAGCAATTGACAACTGTTCCACACTTTAAGATTTACCTTAATCTCTAAGTGGTCACTTAAAACCACTCACTTACCACTGCTTGCTGCTGTAGGTACAAACCATGGACGGAATTAGGTTAGTAAGTAGGCCTTATTCTTAATGTAAGATGAAAATAAAACAGAATCAAGCCTTCACTGCAAGGACATTTACAGAAAGGTGCAAAAGTACAGTCTCCTTTCTAAAGCTGGAGCTTCAAGGTACCCTCTTACGTATTACCTGTAAGCTCCGTGGCAAGTTTGTTTCTATAGCTCTACAATGCTGAGTAAATCCTTGAGCTTCCTCTTGTGCTTTTAAGTGTTCTGTCCAGGTAAAAGGTTGTGAAGACATAAACAGAAGTCGGGTTTTAATACTCCAGTCTGCAGGAAATTCATGTTTTGGTGAGGAGGAGACTTCAGGTACAGCATCAGGCGAATGAAGGTCCTTATAAAACAGAAATAGCATCAGTTAACCCCTAGAAAACAAAATCCTAAAACCAAACAACCACCAACAAACAAGAAACCAACCTATGTAGCTACCTATTTATATTTTAGCATGGTTAGGTCTCCTCTCTTGTGAATTTAATATACCTTTCCTGGCAGGCAGACCAGATACTGGACTGCAGCTATCACATGGAACATCTTCCGTTTAGTAGCCTATAAAAAGACAAGTTAAACCTGCCGTCTCCTGGTTTTGTCCAATTCAGTGCACAGCAAGAATCATAGACTGGTTTGGGCTGGAAGGGACATTAAAGGTCATTTAGTTCCAACCCCCTGCCATGGGCAGGGACACCTTCCACAAGACCATGTTGCTCAAAGTCCCATCCAGCCTGGCCTTGAACACTGCCAGGGATGGGGCAGTCACAGCTTCCAAATGCCTGATTCCTTTTGTTCCCAAGGAAATACTTACATTAATTTAAGACACATACTTAAAACAAAAGCAGACAGGATTTCTAAGTTACTCAGAGTTTCACTGTTCATAGAAGAACCAAGGTCACAGTTTATACTCAATAGATTATTTTAGTCAGTAACAGATTCTACTACAAATACAGCATTATACTGCTTATAAAAATGCAAAAGTAGGTTTTCAGTCACAGGAGTCTTTCCAAAAGTTATGAACTAGAAACACATAAAAGGATGAAGGACTCAGAAAAAAAGAAACCAAAAAACCCTCAACAACTTAGCCTGAAGTTTATGAAGACAAGAATTTCCACGCCAAACCAGTTACTGTTTAATTTCATCCTCTCTTGGTAACTGTAGTGTCAGACACTTTTCCTAGAGGATACAGTAAACCGCACTGGGGAACTCTAGGACAGTTTGTTCTCTTTGAGAGGTCATTTTTTTGTTCTGTTAGTCTGAAGTCCAGTTTTTGAAACTATAACAATGTTAGACATTGCCTGCTCAAAACTGTCTTTCAAAGATTGGTTCTTTAGTATTCCCTCTTTTGTGTGTGCTGAGTAAAGTTGCTTGTTCCCTTTCTGGAGCTGAATAAAAGACTGCAGGAGATGCATCACCTTGAAGAACATGCCTAATCCCAACAAATATAGAACTAAGAAACAGGAGAATTATGATGAACATGGTAATAAAACTGGAAGCAACCTCTGCCAACTGGAACTACAACAATAGTGATGTCAGGCTGGCTTTAGACTGTTACCAGAACAGCGACTGTCAAGGCATTTTCTTGAACATTTTAGTACCTCACTTTATACAGAGATGGGCCATCAAATATTGAATTAAACAATTCCAGCTATTTTTGCGAATTGAGAACAGTTAAAAACCATTTCAGAAGCGGTACGTGCTGTTTCATACATCGGTTAGGGTGAGGATGTCAGTTCTTTCACACGGCTCCGCTCTCCCGGTGGGCTTATCTTCAGAAACAGGCTCCAAAAGCTGAATGGGAAAGAAGCGCAAGATGCGGCACAAAGTCAGAGCTAGGTTCGTAATTTATAACACCGGCCCTCTCCCTGCACTGAAATTCCCGCAGGGATGATAAACACGTACACGCTGCCAACACCCACCCTCGGCCCGATCCAACGGCGCCTACCCAGAGCAGGGCAATGGCTCGGGGCTGCCTTTCCCCAGAGGAGCGGGCTCCTGCCTGCCGCGGCCGGCTGAGGGCGATGGCTGCCGGCGCCAGCTCGCAGGCTCCTCTCCCTTTCACCCCCCGGTCCCCCAGGCCCGGCGCTACCTGCCAGAACGGCACTGCCGAGGTGTACCCGTCTGACGGTGGCCTCCAGGCCCGCTCCAGCGGTTGTGGGGTGCCGGCCGCCCTGGGCGCGTTGTCCAGGCTGGAGAACGGGTTGCGGCGGGCGGGTGCGGAAGAGCCCCGCGGGGCCGAGCCGCATGGCGGGGGAGCGGCGGCGGCGGCGGCGGCCGGGGGCTCGCTTCTCCGCAGCCGTTTGCGTTTCAGCCGCAGCACGGCCGGCGGCTTCTTGAAGCCGGGCGAGTACCCGGGCACGGTGTGCGCTGCCATGGCCGGCGGAGCGGAGAGCGGGGAGGGAGCCGATGTACCGGCTTGGCGCGAAAAGGGGCGAGCTCCGCCCTGGGCGGTGCTAAGGTAACAAGGCGGCCGCCGCCATATTATCCGCCCGCCGAGGGCGCCTGGCGGTGAGGCGGTTATCGCGGGCATGCAGTGCTGCGCGCCCCGCTTCGGCTGGAGAGTAATAAAAACGTTACTGATAAAAGCCGTAAACGCATTTCCGAATCCATTCTGAATGCCTCTGCGGTCAGGGACTGAGGAAATTGCCACATAGCGGCACCAGGACAAAAATCACCTGTGCAGATGCTAGATCACAGCTTCCATTGTGTGAAATGGGAGACTGCGCGCACACTGTGCAGAAAACTAGTTCTGATGGTGATTCACACTACTGGCGAGGGCACACGGTGGGCTATTTTACCTCAGACTGCATTGGAGAAAGGCACCCGTGCCCTCACCACAAAGAAAAGGCAGCAGCTTTCAGCCCATGCTAGGCAGATGGTCTTTTCTTTCCAAAATATAACTCTGAAGGCTATTAAATAATGCTGGATTATTGATATAATCTAGACAAAAATCTGTTTTAGAAGACACATGGCTGCCCTTAACAGCAGTCTGTGTCTCACTGAACATCATCTGGCTGTGTGGGGCCTGGGCTCACCAGAGCCAAAGCATCTTTGGCATAACCTGGGCAAAAGCCTGAGCCGGCACCGCTCCTGGTGAGCATCTCACCATTATCAGCACCACAGGAGAGCATGGGCAGCTTCACGGGGCTATCAGCCATGAAGCACATGCCATTTTCTTGTCAAAGCTACAAAGGAACCTGGCAGCCTTTGGCCCCTGAGTTGGGGAGCCTTGTTCTCATCCTCGAAACAACTTTCTGCTTTCTTCTGTCAAGGGAAGTGTGAAAGAGGAAGAAGTTTCTTAGGAAGCCTCATGCACCCTCTTGTTCAAGCACACACAGCTCTAGAGCTAGCATTATTAAAGAGCATTAGGAAATGCTGACACACTTCAGCCAGCTGAGCTAAATGGATCAATAGGCAGTTTAACACCCAAAGTACAACACGTTTGCTTCATAACCTGATCCAGCTAAAACACTAAGAACACTTCAGGAACAGCTAGCCTAAGTCAATCGTATGTAGAGTTCAAAAGACATTTATGTATGGTGTTAGGAGCAACATATCTACTGACAAAAGATCCAATAAATTATATACTATAAAAAATATTTCCCCTGCAGTTTTATCCTGTTTTATTGAACCTTATTTTTGACTTGGATTTTTGCTTCCTCTGGTCTACTTTATTTTGCAAACTATTTTTTACTATTTATTTTATTTATTATTATTTTGCAAACTACTTTATAGTTTTACTATATAAGCAAAAATGAACAACAGCAGGAAAAAACAAGTAGTTGGTTACAAAGCTTCAGAATGTCAAACTAACATCTGGGATTCACATGCTTTAGATGTGCTGGCGTCCACTGTTTGAGCTATGCACACAGCAAAAATGAACAGCGCAGCTGAACAGAAAAAATAGTTTTGCTCTCAAATAAGAGCAAGTAGAAAGCCACATGCTTTGAAGAGAAAAATCCAGCAGTTCCTTCCCTACTAATTTCCAGTTTCTTCCCTTGCTGATTTACAGATGGTTCATGGTAATGTAGAATGTTGGATAAACAGATCTGAGGCATTGGAATGGTAGGCGTAGGAATGAAGTTAAAAGAGGGAAAGTAAAAGTGTACAGCATAGGAAGGTCTTAATGGAAAGATATCAAAGATAACATTACTCTGACTGGATACATAAAGTGCCTCAAATATCTGAATGGCACAATTGTTTCAGCTTGTGGACTCTAGATTTACTGGGTTTACTCCTTGGTTGCTAAAATGAAGAAAATCATCTGAGTGGGGAACCCTTACTGTCAGTACCATATCCTTCCCCCTCTAGCATCTTTTGCCAATTCTGATGGTTTTGCCTGTCGTTCAATTAAATAACAGTTCTAAATGTGGATTAAAGACTAAGGGTACCACAGAGAGTGCTCAGTCTCAATGCAGTCAAAAGAAAAAGGTAAATATAAAGGTGACTATTAGTAGAGGCTGGAGACAGGAGGACAAATAAATCTCACCAGATTTACTTTTTTTTCCCTTTCATTTCTTATGTTTGAAAAACAACAGCAACAGAGTTTGCCTGTAGATATTACTGACATTTGTAATTGGGGGAGGGCAGACAAGATCTGTGTCAATACAACCTCTTTACAATTTGCTGATGGGAACATTCTACTCAAGTTAATGAAAAAAAAAACCCAAACCAAACTTGAAAGTCACAGGAGTCTCACAGGACAAAAGATCTGAATTCCAGTTACAGAATTATTTGAAAGTGTACACAAATTTACTTCTCAAATACATTACGTTTCTTTATCTTCCACAGGCTTAGAATTCAGGAAACTCTGTGTGTCAGAACTGGATGACTTGTCTTTTTCTTGCTTGATTCTTCTGAACTATTTCCATAGAAACTTTGGCTTCATACAATGGGATCGGTTCATCCAGCTGAGGCCTAAAATGGAACAACATTTCAGAAGTGCCTGGTGAGCATGCTCAGATCAACAGAAATATTGCAGGACTACTGCTATAGACTTTACTTTCACTATGTAAACTTTACTCCTTAAACAAAATAAAAGTTTTATAGCTTTGCTTGGGTTCACTGAAGAAGGGAAGAGCCCAAAAGCAAACAGAAAAGAGAAGTTAATGAAAAGATATCCTTCTTAAGGGGTAAAAAATAGGTGGTGGTGGTGGTGAGGCTTTTGCTCAACAGCAATACAGTCATCCTGTATAGAGGTAAAGGATCTTCCATTCCTACTTTATTATGAGAGTCTTCATACATGGTGAAGCTGTTACTGTTCTCAGAGGAGTATTAGACCCATCATCTACAGCCAAAACCATTTCTCAGACATGTTGCTGAGCAGTTAGATACACGCTCTTCCTCCACCAAGAAAAGAACACGTGACCTTTGTTAAATTTTGACATACAGCATAATCATGGGATTTACCCAACCTCCTTGTGCATTAGCTTGCTGTATTACAAACAGGAATAGACCATAAACTATTCCCTATAAACTATGTGAGGTGTCTTTTCCTGAGTATCCCCCTATAAATTTGCAGTACAGTGCTAGCAAGAGTTATCTACTCTAATGCTGAATTTCATTAAAAGAAGAAAGAAAATAATAAAAAATCAGATCACATCTCACCTGAAAATGCTACTTGATAATTTCTCCATTATATCTTCTAAGATGGGTAGCTAAGAGGACTGTCAAGGTAACAACGTATCTACAGATAAATCTTTCCATAATCATGTGTGCTGGCAAGAGCTCTGTATTGGTATAAAACCAGAAGGATCAAGGCAAAATTGAAAGTTAACCTTAATGCCAATCTTTAGATCACCTTTATGCACTTGCTTATATATCAGAAGCCTCTTTTCCTGAAATAATATACCGAAATGAAATATGGAAAATAAAATTTCAAAACTGAGGCAAAAGTGTAAAGACTGACAAATGCAGCCCACACTAGTTCAAAGTTCGTCAATCAGAATGGCAGCTGTGGGTTTTGTGTAGAATGAAGAGGACAGACTTTGGTACCAATTAACCATCCCTACTCATCATACAGACATCTGAGGTGAAAATCAAGAGAGTTTGGAACACAGTGAGTCTGTAAATTCATGGAGCAGCGCTGTGCATCTGTAAGGGATCTCTGAGTTAATGACTACCATTCATGGCAAAGCAACAGATGAGGCTGTATTTAGTCTTTATATGAAGCTCAAAAATTAATGCCGCTTTCTTCAATTTTAGAGCAATCTGGTTAATATTTGAAGCTCAAGTTATTTTAAAAAGCAATCACCTTGTGTTTTCTTCAGATGTTATTAATGCCATATGCTCAAGAATTTCACAAGATACACAGATCCAAAAAAAACCCCAAACCTAAACCAGATTTTTCCTTTCAACTTTAAAGCCAGTTGTGATAAAATGTGCTGTTGTTATTAAAGATACCCCAGGAGATGGCAGAAGAAATATTACTGTTTAGTCAGCTTACTTTTTATGTGGATAACTACTCGGTAAGCATTCAACAAAAATAGCAAACGATAAATTGATTCTTGATAACCTTCATCCTATAAACATTTACTTAGTGTGCCTGACCTTGCCTAAGGAACTTTGCAGTTTAATGGAGGAGGGAGGACCTCCTTGCAGTACAGTTAGCTGTTTCACAAATATAATGACTTAATCCTCACCTGCCTCTGCCGTTCTGCTAAACTGCAAAAGTGATTCAGCAGATCTCAGTCTGCAGTGCAGTAAAGAACGGGGAGGGTCCTTAAAGCCATAAACAGAAAAAACCTCCCAGTACTTGCAGTGATCCACTGAAAACTATCATGCCAGTAGAAAGCTCAGAGTCCAGCTGCTAAGACCAAATGTAGGTAATGCATAATGCAAATGAAGGAGGCATTCCTCTGCCCACACCCACATCTTTGCTCAATAAATTTTATGTACATAACATTACAAGTAAGGAAAAGGTTATGAAAACAAAATGGTTTAACTTTTACAGTTAAACTGATTGCATTCGGATTTATGGATGATGCATTTACTGCCCAAAAGAACAAAAAAATTAAAATCAAAAATATCATATGCATAATATAAAAACTTATAGAATCAAATCTTAAACTAATGGGGTCAATCATAAACCAAAATGCTGCATTTTCTCCAGAATGCATGTTTTCTATTTCAGCACTTAGCAGGAATGCAGAGGCTAGCTTAAAACATGAGGGAATGTTACATTTCAGTTACACTGCAAGCTTAACTGTGCTGACCTTTATGCCTGTCCTTACGTGACTGAGTAGAAGAAAAGCTGTTAGTTGGTTTCTCAGTTGTATTTCCATCCACGTGTATCAGCAGTCAGTATTCAAAATGCCCATCGAAAGGATATAGAGATACTTCCCTTGCTGTACATTGGACAAGTTCCATATCTCATCATTCAGAAAGGAGACAGTGGCTCCTTTAAGAAACAAGGAATGGCTGTCTGGAGGATCCAGCTATAACAAATTGAAGAACAATGCTATTTAGTTATGTTTTCCTATATAGAAATAGAGGATAAATAGTTATTTTATACAGATGGCTAAAAAAAACCCCACAAACCACCCTTTGCCTACTTAAAACTTAGCAAACTTGTGATATTTACAGCTTTAAATGATACTTTTCTGTCTTGTCAAGCAGTTTAACACAGTCAGCCAAACAAAATAGGTCCTTTAAAATTTGTCAGTACAGCTAAGCTTACTATCATCTCAGAGAAGACAACCCCAAAGCTGTCCCGAAGGAAAATAAAAAATGTTACTAATGCTGTCTACTACCCATTTTCTGGATGTGAAAATTTTTTTCAGTGAAAAGTGATGGTGTTACCAGTGGGGAATCACTCGTCCATGACTGAAGCTCACAGACACATCCATACATGTACTGTGGTACAAACTAACTTTCTGACGCAGTATCTTTACCTGAAGATTTTTTTCTGTTGTAATCCAGTGTCCCCCAACACCAAGAAGAGTTATGATATCATGCTTATGAGGCAGCAACTGTGATTTTGAAGGTGATTCATCTTCAGCACTGTATAATTTCACTGGGGAGGAGGGAAAGAACAAAATTCATTTCAGCTCAGAACAAAATTCAGTTCAGAATGAAACAGCCATCTCTTCCTGTACTTAAAAATACATTATCTTGGGATTCTTTACAGTCCTATGTCTTCAGATACAAAAGAGATGGAATATATGCACATGAATATACCCAGTCAAAGACACCCGTCTGGAGCACCACTACAAATAGATTATGCCGTTAGTCACATAAGAATATCTGAGAAAGTAGATGATTTAGGAAATTCAATATATATTTCTTTTAACACATTTCAGTGGAACTTTAAGAAGTTCTTCAGTTATTTCAGCTAAAAATAGTAACCAGAGAATGCAACTATTACAGCTGCTTTAGAATACAGCTTGACAGTACTGGTGACTATGGCATAATATTTGTGTTAAAGTAAGGTAGCATAAACAATGATGTCACAGCTCTACTCTTTAAACACATTTTTTTCCGTTTCAGTTTTAAATATAGGAAAAACTCAGACAAATTTAGCAGACGACTGACAATATTAGATACTTCCTCTAGAGGGTGATATGAGGAGATCTTTTTTAAGGAAACCTACTGAATAAGGATATGTACATGAAATTGTACGGGAACAAGCAAGTAAATGTAATTGTTTGAGGTGATGCAGCTTCCAGCTACATTACCTGGAAATTCTACTACTGCTACCACCACCACCTAATAGTGCTCTGAAGACCAGTCTTTCATCTGTTGCATACCTCCAGCATCCAGAACAATATCCACTCCCAGGCCACCCGTCTCTTCCAGGCAGCTCTCTGCCACATCAATCTTGCCATTTGACACATCTATCACACGAGCTAGAAAGAGCAGCACATTTGGTTAGCTACAATAAAAATGCAGAGTTTAGATTCAGAGCTGAACTGAGTTTCTAGTTACGGAAAAGTATTACAAGCAAGTTTGCAGCCAAGACAAAAAACCCTAAATAGCTTTTAGCTTAATGTAGAAAACAAACTCACAAATCTGTTTAGGCCAAAAAGAATAAAGTATGCCATGACGAGAATTAGAAATCCTTCTGTAAGTTCATTATTTGCTATTTTTTTCCAAAAGCACCTTCAAAAATAGCAAGTTCTGGAGTGACTAGCCATGTTATTGAAGCCAAAGAGTGGCCAAAAGATAAGGAGAGACCTTATTTCACATATCCCAACTTTCAAATTTTCTATCAAATAACCATAGCACTAATGCCTTGGAAGAGTTTTCCAATCATTGTTTTCTTCCCTTACTCTCCATAAACCCCACCACTTCCTCTTCATTCCTCGCAGAGCTCCTTCTCTTGCTTCCACATCACAGAGGGAAACAAAAACCTATTCTCTCTGGTATGCAGCCTTGTCTCACAGTGCAAGTCAGAAGTAAACATGTAAAAACATAAGAAATTCAGTCACTTGTGAGGCAATGACTTGACCTTTCTTACGATTCCAGCAAGTCTTTTATTCTTATTATATTCGTCTTTTCTTTAAAATGCTTAGTAACCTCATTATTTATGTCACAGCATGGATAAGCTCATTAATGTATTACTTTGTGCATGATGTTTTTAACCTTTAAATAGCCCTCAGCATCATAAATATTTAGATAAAAGTATTTACATCTCTTCTTGAAATATTTCTGAACTGAAAGTCACTAATACATTTTCTTGTCATATATCTGTGATACCATATTTATAGATGGTTATAAAGATAAACCGTGGAATCAGGAATAACTACAGCAGAGAAGTAGCAGCTAAGGTTTTTAGGTCTTTAGTTTCTGCTTATAAGGTAGAACAAACATTTAGAAACTAAACAGGCCAAACACATCTTAGCAAAATGATAACTGAAACAATGTCAAATTTGGAAGCTCATTTCCAAGGCACAATGAATTAAACTCAAACTTACAACCTTTACTTACCCACTAAAGGCTGCCGTACACCTTCTTGAATTTAATCAAAAGAGTGGGAAGGAAGAACAGAAGAAAAACGGTGAGAAACCAGTCATTGAGAAGAACATTAACAAATACTCAGTTAATGCATTGGGGGTTGTATTTAATCCCCCTTCCAAACAGATCATAAGATGCATTCAGATTTCTAGGTCAATCGTTCAGTTTTTTCATTGAAAAAAACTGGCTAAAGAGAACAGACATGGTCATAATTTAATACAGATGTCACATTAATTTAGTAATAATAGTCACATTTCCCATATGCACATAAAACCCCACAATATCATTTTCTTATTAGTTTCTCAGTCAAGAAGTTAAAAAGCTTTTCTTAACGTGGCAATTTGACACGGTAAAAGGTTTCTGCAACGAATTTTACTTTCTGAGAATAATTCTGATTTACAGACTCAAAGCCTGACTATCAAACCAAAAGGCAATAGTTTAATCAGTTTGACTATTTCCTGAGTTTTGTTTAACAAAGATTTTCAGTTTTGTTAGTTGATTCAATACAGTAGTTTACACTGTACTCATCAAAATCCTGTTCAATTTCCTTCCTAGCAAAAGGCTGTAATCATCTCTCTCCACTATGGAAAAGGTTGAGCAATAAATGATAATCTAATTTTCTATTATCCATTGTCATTTATGCAAAATTTCTTGCAAAGAATTTTTAAATTAGTTCGGTTTCTTCTTGCACAACTTTTAAAGTAATGTTATTCTGAGCAGCAAAAAGGCTTCAGTTTCTCTCCTTTTTCACTGTTGGTGACAAGTAGCAATATCAGTATTTCCCCAATGTGCTACCAGTGCGCACTCTCTCACAGTGATTTCAGCTACAGCGTTTAAAACCTGTCACACAGAAGATTTAAGATTTGCTATTTTGTTTGCTGAACAGGCTCAAGCCCTGGAATCACTAAGGAGTTCTTACCAGAAATGTATCCACTGAAAGCTCAATAGTGGTTTTAAGGAAAAAAAATAAAAACCAAACGAAAGAACCAAACAAAAAACCCAACCAAATGAAAAAAAAACCAAACCAAAACCAAACCAAAAACCAGGTGACCCAGGGAACACAAGAATTAGATGCGTGTGTATATACATATATACACGTATTTTTCTTCTGTTTTCTAACAGAAACTCATCATTTATTTATGTAACATTCTGTCTCTAGTCTGAAACATGGGCATTAAAAGTTGAAAACTGGTTGTAATCCCTTCCTTCATGCTCTTATTATATCTACTCCAGAGGTTACTGGAGAAATGTAAGGACCCCACCCTGTTGGCCTGAATATGAAATTCTTAAACACTAACAGGAACTTCTACTTCAGGCACTGGAATCATAGTTATTAAAACACAAAACCCAAAACAAGGAACCCTGAAATGCAAGAACAGTGAGTGGCTTTTTGCTTGCACATTCAAACTGTTTCTCCTTTTAATGCTGTACTCAGGTTATATCTCTTTATTTGGAGTAAAGATACAATTAACTTTTTTTCCCTAATGTTTGTGTTCCACAAACATTTGGAAAACTGCTAAATGGAATTTCTACTGTTATAGTGCAAGCATGTACATAAGCAATGTAAGTGATGGCCTTTACACTGCAAGAGATGATTATTCAACCATTTTATGAAGCAGCTGGTTATGCTATACACTGATAACTCAAACTGCTGCTCATCGATGACTGACAAACTCTTTCTAAAAGCTAAACAAAGAACCCAACGCTAAACAAGCACAAAACTGGAAAAGCCTCCACACACAGGCACTAGAAGCCAGCTTAGCTATAGCTAGCTATGCTTGGGTTACTTAAGAGCATTTGTTTTGTATTAACACTCACAGAACTTAAAAACGCCAGCAAAAAGTAAGCATGCCAAGCAACCCGAAGTTATATTCATATGTGCTGAGAGGATTATGAAAATAAAATTACAAAGTCCTTTCTTAACTAATAAAGTTTTCATATTGTTAGCAAGATACAACCCTAGATTATTAAAAAGCAAAGTTTTACGTCTTTTGTATTTACTCTTTCACCCTGCAACAGCTGGCATAACAAACCTCTACATAATAGCAGCATTCACAAAAATGCATTATGTTCTGATGTCTGCAATGTCTACTATTACAGTAAAAAAGAATTCTGAGATAAGAAAAGGAAAAACTAGCTTTTCAGAGGCTGTAGAAAAATGTAGATAAATAAGTCTGCCCGGTCTTAGGAGGAAATTATGACATCCCCAGCACAAAATTGCAGTTCCCTGTTGAAAACTGTTAAGGTCAGACAGCAAAAATGTCTTGTGCAATAACCTCTGCACAGCACTCCACTTCCTGCTGCATTATCAGCACTCCAAAGCCACTACTGGAAGAGCTAAATACACACTTGGTAGGCTGGAAGTGAATCACTCCGCAACACTGCAGATGTGTGTGAACGTGCAGCCCCAGAATGCATTTGCACACTGTGTTGCCCCTGTGCTTCCACTGCCAATTCTGTTCTTGGGAGCCAGAAAGGAATTAAAATTGACAAGAACTCTGTTCTCTCTGTGTCTAAAGAGCAGCTCTCTGGCTTATTTCATCCCTCTGTTAGCTTACTATTCTTGAGCCAGCAAGGGAGAACACAAGGACAATACTATGTGCACCTGCATATCAGCAATGCCTCATTTTAGTGAGTCACTAAGAAGAAGAGAGGAGATTTGAAAACAGCTCTAATTCTCCATTTGGAAAGCAAAGATTGTTGAAAATATTAAGTGCAAAAAAACCCAAAGGAGAAAGGAGTCAGAATGAGGGACAGCTAACCTTGATATTAACTTTGTAATCAGATCTCTCCTTAATCCATATATATTTTTATTGCTGCAACTGTAATGTACGTTGATGTGATAACTGACTACAGAATGCTTTCCCCCAGAAAATATTCTTACAAGAGACACATACGCTTCTTTGAATGGTAACAAAAGTCATACACTGAAAAATAAACTTGGTGATTATACTGTGACAGTCTTTGCATTCTGAGGAGGCAATAACAGACACTGGTTTTAACCTTCTACATAAAAGTTCACGGACTGCAGTCAAACTGGACTTTGCAATGCCATCCTTTAAAGAATAAAGAAATACTCTACTTTCCTCCACTCTACAGCATCGAAATAAGAAAAAGTCTGTTCAGGAAAGATGCTAGTAGCTTCATTTAGCCCAAAGAGCACTGTTACTTTCAGGGACACCACCTTTCCCCTTCAAACTTAAGTATCAAAGAGAAGAAATGGAAAAAGTCATATATGAAAGGAAGTATTAATGTCTAATACAAAGCTCACTTAGGACATAGGAAAATGCAGAGACTTTGACTATCCTGTCATAACAGCTAATGTTATGACAGTACTTGAAACAGAGCTGCCACACAGCTTGATAAAATACTATTAGAAGTAATCTGAGTCTGATGAATACCGTATCTCAAGTATGTGATCGCATCTGAACTCTGGCTCAGGTACCTAGATTACATAGTGTGATACTGGTGCTTTAGTAATGCTTTCTTCTTCTTCACAAGCAACCAGTTTATAAAAAGACTTCTGGAGTAGTTAGGCCAAAAGCCAGCACTCAAGCACTATAGAAAATAAGAAGAGACTGTCATTACAATTTAAGTGAAGAATAAAAATGCCATTAAATTCACCTAAACCAGAACTTAAATACCTACGGAGCACAGAATAAATTTTAAAACTATTTCATTAGAATATTTATAATTTTGTGTTTCAGTTTGCAGCTACTTGAAATAAGTCTCTAGACTAAAAAAAGTATTTTGAGATGTTCTTCAGCGTAAATTTTAGCGCTGAAGAATATAACTTACCCACAGGAGGTCTGAGCCTCTCCAGGTGCTGCTTATCCTCAAGACTGTATGCAGTAGAGATTACTTTAGCTCCTCTGTGTTGTGCTAACTGAATAGCTATTGTACCGAATGGCTGCAGAACAAAAGTAGATGAATTTGTTTACAGCAACAATTTGATGCCATTTAAGAAAGATTATACTGCAAAGAACATTCAGAAGAGTATATCCCAAAATGAACTTACTCTTTTAATAAAACACATCTAAGCCAAGATTTTGAATATTCATAGATCTGCTTCTGTTCTAAATGAAGCCAAAAAAAAGTCTTTTCATTGACTAGAAAGCTCTGAACAAACTTTTAGTACCTACTTCTCTTCTTCAACAGAGTATCTCAGGTTCCGCTTTAACTAACACAGGTATCATAGCTGCAATTGTAACTTGTAGCTTTGGGCTTGCTTGCTTGCTTGTTGAAGGAAGAAGTTCTACCAAGGAAAAAGCCCCAGACACTTTTACATTATTTAATCTTGGCTGAGGCAAGCTCCACATCTTCATCAGCAATGAGGATTGCAGTAATGCAAAGGAAATTATTTATCTCTAAGAGGAGTTAAAAAGCGGTGGGAAACAAATAAAAGATTAAGGCACTTTCCTCCAGTTACACCTAAGGCCCTAAGGTAAAACTATGTCAATATAAAACACCAGGAAAGAACTACCTCTCTTCACTACCCACACAACATGTAAAGGACTATATTCTTGGTTCATTACCTTATATGGGAAAGCCCTTTCTATTAATCCATTAAATTAAAGGTGCTGCCAAGAGTAACACATAAGGCTTTATAAGTTTAGTATGTTGTAAGAAATCCAACTGTTCTGGTGGTAAGGCAGTTATTTACAGCAGAGGTAATCTTTCTGTTTTGAAATTGTTATTATTGCACAGTTGTTACCTACACTTGCTCCGTCCATTACAAGTACAGTTTTTCCAGGAGAGACTTGGGAAAGGTAGTGTAAAGCTGTGTACGCTCGGACACCATCACGGACAGTCCCGGCTGCTTCAACCCAACAGACTTTTTCTGGTTTACGAACTAAGTTTGGGGAAAAACAAACAAACAAAAAACAGATGGGGGGGAGGAAAGCAGCAAGTCCCTGATATTTCACTCAGTTATTTTTCAGACTTCATCAATTTCTAAAACATGAAAGAAAATTATACAAGTCAAATCATCTACAGGTATAATTATGATCTATTTCACAAAGGCAATATTCCAGTATTGTGGCTCATGGCAGCCTTAGGTCAGCTACAGGGAGTCAAAGCAGAAAAAGGCAATTATTATTCCATGAATAATCAGTTTGCTTTTGCAGCACTCATGTGAGCAAGTTGAGATACAAGCACAGTACTTAAACAGAAAAAAGAGAGATGTGTACTTCCTACTATAACCTCCTGATAGAACTCCTGATAGAAGTGATCTGAGGAGCTCTTTTTTCTGTGTCAGAGTTATTTTTGTGAAAACATACAATGCAAGTTCCAATCCACGAGTTCCTAATTCTCGTTCTCTATAGGTTACAATCTATTTCATAATCTAAGAGCTTATGCAGGTTATAACATATTTTAAGTGAGATAAAGGTCAAGATAACATTATTTTTCATCTCTGCTTTCTGTTGTCTCTACCTACAAGATGCTTCAGAATTTTCCTCTTCTATCAACATACTTAGAAGGAAGGTAATGTTAATGAAGTACTCTGTTATATAGAAATCACAAGTTCAAACACCATTTTCCATGTAAGCAATTTACATGATTTAGCAAAGACTTTAATGCTAAGCTAGAAATCATCATAGCCCAGCTGAGAGTCTGGCACAGAACTGAACTAAGTAAGCTCAGTCCTCTTGAGGGACACTACAAAGAAAATAGTGGAAAGATTTGGTCTGTCGCTTTAAGCATAAGAATTGATAGGGTAGTGTGAATCAGGGAAGCTATAAAACAACATAGCAATGTGATCACCTGGGATCATTGATGAGTGTGTTGGAAAAGAATTCTAGGGATCATCATCAGCATCATCACTTTTTGTGCCAGTTCATCCTATTTAGCACGAAATAAACTACTGGAGGTAATATCAGAAATATTTTCTGCCTATAGTTACTGTGCCCATAGATAAGGCAGCACAGACTTCTGGATTTCATTTTGCTTGATTTGTACTTTTAAGTGTTAGCAAGAGTAAACCTTGGTTTTTTCCATCTCCCTAAGCCCATGATTATTTTGCAGAAGCTGCCAATAGCCAGTCAGGAGGATTTCATCTTCAAACAAGCCAACATAAATAATACTTCTTTGCCCCATATATACGTTAAAAAAACACAGAGAGGATATTTTACCATATTTTATGCAGTAAACGTAGGGATTCTGATTTGGTATAAACAAATTCAGAGGAGTCACCTTTAATTACACAGGTTGAATACAAACTAATGTGAGCTAAATACTAGCTTGTTCAAAGTAACAGAAGAAACTGTTGGGAAAAGCACAGAGATTCCCAAGTTTAATGTTCTACACATTAAAGCACTTTATGCCCAGAAAGGGGAAACTGGAAACTCATAGTAATTGAAAAAAGTGTCTCAATCCTAGGATTTCCCTGATCCTCATTCCCTGAAAATTCCTTTCTCCACCTTCTAGTCTGCTAATTTTATCCCATCTGTTAGTCGAGTCACAACTGATATTCCTGGATTGGGTCAAAGTGAGGAAAAATGCAAATGTCTCCTTACTTAATTTTGTGACAGATGAGGTGAAGAGAAAGTAGAAAGACAATGGAGCAACAAAAAGGGAAGTTGAAAGGGGGTTAAAAAAAGAGGCAGCTTGTGTGGCTTGGTTTAAGGCAAAACATTAACCCATTCAATCTCAACAGCAAAGAAAAATCCCTTGAGAGCACACAGTATACAAAGTTTCTATGAACAGGTGGAGTAGGCACAATGTCTGAATGTTGCTATATAGAACAACTTTGCCCATAGCTCCAAGTTAATTAACTCCCTATTAGAAAAGCTAAACTGAAGTATAAAGATACAGTAAATATAAATATTGGCAAGATATATGAACTACTTACCCAAATAATGCTCATGAACTAGAATAACTTCACAAAGACCAGACTCCTCAGAATCCAGGGGCAAAATTCCTGAAAAAAAATTAACATAGACCTTAAATTTCAAATAAGCATACATTATAACCAAAACAAGCTCCGAATGAAACTGCCAGTCCTGCTTGGGCTGTGGTTCTGTTGCCCTCCTGTCATTTTTTATGACAGGTTAAAAAACTTGGCAAGGTAATAGCCTATCATTTCTGTGGGTGCAGAGCAGCATTTTGGGGTTGGGAAGAGAAAGAATGGGGACACTACTGAATGCTTTTTGCTACTGGCATGCTTCATTTCTGTCAAGTCATGTCTGAACCCACTTCACACTGCTCTCGCTGATGAGTGCTCCTGTTTCTACTCTGTGTCATGGCCGACAAAGAATA
>JBCJKH010068663.1:0-24816 GCA_039877255.1 Loriculus beryllinus | reverse complement strand
CTTTAGGACACCTCACACATTTGGGGAGGTGTGGAAAACACAAAAGCCTAGTGTTTCTTTTGACACGCTGCTTAGTAGAGTCTTTTTGTTAACAGATTAAAAAAGTAATTATACTGTACTTGAATAAAGTCTATTGAAGCAGAGAAATTACTATTGTTTGTGTTAGAGTTGAAAGTTACAGGAAAGCCTGATTTTGTGCAGCTTCAGTGGGGTGGAATGCACTAGAAGAATTAAGAAACTCTGAAATATTCAGTAGCGTCAGATTGCTAACAGCTGCATGTATACTGCAATTAGAATCTAAACTAAAAGTGAGATACAAAGGAAAATGCAACACAACATGAACCAGAAGTGAAAAGTCTAAAATATACTTTATAGCCATTAATAAGTTTTCTAACAAATTAGTCCTAAAAGCCAGACCATCTCTTCTGAACATGCAGCTAGCCTGCTTATATAAATAATTTCAAAATATAAGCCACTATTCACAGAATCCATACAAAATTGACTACTTCCCAGACAAACACAACGGAAAGATGACAACTTTCTATTTGTCTTTGGAAGCCTGCCAGAGCAATGGGAGTGATAAACTCTAAGATCATTTTCACCAGAGAGACGTAAGGACAAAGTAGCAGCCATGCAGCCATGCGTGGCTGGAATCAGCTGCTCAGCCGCTGCACTCCATTTGAGCACAAATCACTGATTGCAGCCAGACTGTGCTGTAATTCTGCATCAGCTGCATACCGGAGTTCAAGTAGCTTGTGCTGAATTCAAAAATTCACCTCTCCCTTCATAAGGAGTACAAACTGCCAAGCACCACCGGAGTTTTTTCCCAGCGTGTACCCTGCTGTCTGGATCTCAGTTCAACAGAGCTTGCCCTGCTGTTTGCTTTGCTTGCATGGACTGAAGAGCCCAGTTCTGTGTGTGCATGCTCAGGGGACTATTTCAGAGAAGCAACACATTTCTCCTGGATATGTCGGGAGAGATCTTCAGGCAGTTATCATACTACTTGAGGGAGCTTTTCCTAACAATATATGTGCTATACCACTGTTGAGCTCTTCAGACCAGACACTTGTCCCCCAGCCTGACAACAGGAAGCAATTTTACTGTCATACAGCAAGTCATTGGAGATTAATACAGACTCTCACACAGCCAGTTTTAGGTGGTATGACAAGGGCCAAGATAATCACATACTTCACACAACCATGCAAGTAGGATGGTAGAACCAGATTGCTTTAGATTTGAAAGGATGTCTAGAGATCACCTGATCAAGTCCAATCTCAAGATTAGACCCAAAGCCAGATGAAGTTGCTGTATAGCCAGCAGAGTTCTGAACATTTCCATGGGTGGAGATCGCCAAACCTTCTTGGCAACCTGCTCCGATGGCTGACTACCATCACTTTGAAATCACCTCCCTTTCCCCTCACTCTCAACTGGAATTTCTCTTCTCACAGTCTATGCCTGATGTCTTTTGCCCTTTTGCTGTACATCTCCAAGAGTATTCATCTTCCCTCTAAAGTCCCTTTAAATAACTGAAGATGGAAATGGGATCCTCCCCTTAATCTTCTCAGATCTTCCAGTTTCTTCTCCATATTGTGCTCCAGCCCCCTAACAATTATATTTTGATATCATTAGTAATACAAACTTCAGCCATGCCATCCTTGTTACCTGGTGTCTTTATCTGCTTACTATTGCTTGGCTGCAGAGTGCTTTTGGAAAAAGTCAAGATTCCTTGGAATTGAGCCCTATTTCTGTACCACGATGTCATCTATTAGTCTCATCTTTCCAATACCTAGTAGAATAAGAAAAAAACAGGTAACAGAAACATGGAACCCTGAAAGTCATGAAGAAATATGACCCCTACAGGCAGCAGTAAACAGCTCATTCATTCTCACTTAAAACGGAAAGGACTGCAATATGAAAAGGAGTTATGGAGGGTGACAGCAAAACTCCTTGTATACACCAGTCTGAACTTAACTTTTCTCTGCAAGTGCCAGCACTCTTTTTCCCATAAAAAAACAAACTGTCTGTTACAGACCAAAATATAAGACATAACGAAGAAACCATCCACTTACGTTAGAAAGTGGAATTTCAGCCAGCTAAGTATGAGCAATCACAGCACTGGCCCAAGGCTCAGCAGTTTTACCAACACTGACACAGCGATATCTGTTGTTCTCCAGTGCCAGCTGGGTTTAGGGAGAGTATGTAATGTTTTGATTTCACATTGTAGGGGGCAGGTACATGTCACACGAAGGGCTCGTATCTGAATGAGCTGAAAGGAAGGAAGGTAGTATAGGGGAATGTACAGTTAACTGCAGATGCCACTTAACTTTCTTCCCAGCTGCTCACTAAAGTGCCTACCCATTCAGAGCAACACATGTTCATTTTCCCTGACTCCTCAAAGTAGCACAGCAATATTTTCCTTGCTTTCTTACGTTTTGCTGCTTTTGCCTTCCTATCCTATATCATTGGAGGCTTGCACATATTGAAGGGTTGTATTGCTTTGGAATTAGACTGGGGTTCTTCAAACTAAAAACTGAAAGTGCTCTGTTCTGTTGAAACTATCTTCTCTGACCCTCTCTATCAGCTAATTAAAAATTCTCATCAGTTTTTTCTTCCCATTTGGTTCCCTGTCTGGGTACAGTCAGTAGCTGTCTATGGGACACAGAAGCTCTGTGCCCTATACATCTGCAGTAATCTCTTTAGAAGTGTGGGGAACTAGTACGGACAAGGAGGTAACAGAAGCAATGGCAGCATATCATCAAATGGGATGGATGTCTTTTAATGCAGATGGTCATGCCTGGAAAAAAAAAAGAATGGTCTTTTGACAGAAGACTGGGAGGTCTTATTTAGGTTATGCCTAAATAAGATGACCTCACGAAGCTATAAATCCCACATTAAAACCTCATCCATAGAGTACAATTAAGAGGCTGTGGTTTATTTATTCATTAACCATAAGAACTTTCCCTCTTCAAGTTCCAAATAAGGTCAGAACATAAGGAAAGCTTAACAGTGACCACAGCCAGACAGGAAAGGAGATCTCTTGAATCATGCAAGCAAGGTAACACAGACAAGACAATTTTCTCAGGTTTGAGTATCACCTGACAACACACCAGGAGTGAGCACTCCAGGCAGAAGCCAATAATAACAATTACCTTAACAGCTGATTTGGTTGTCTTTTAGAAAGAACCTGCACACTGCAGACTGATGCAAGGAAGCCTAACTGCTGCCAGCACTGGAATGCAAGTGTCTGTAACAGATCATTGACTCCAGATCAGGACAACTTCTTTTGGAAAATTACACCCAGTTTCTGGACTCTACATGCACCAAGCTTCACAGAAAAGTACTTTAAATGATTTCACAAACTGGCAGTTGAATTCCAGCAGAACTAAGAAGACACAAGCATGAGCAGCCAGTAGATGGTTTACAAACAAATTAAACTTGTATAATGTCAATTTTCAAAGGACACATTTTCATAGAATATAGACTATGCATGTTCTCTGGAGTCCTGCTTCCACTCCAAACACTGCAATGGTACACATAATATTTACGTAGAATTAATTTATTCCTATACCTGCCTTCACATGAGATTTCTGTCATGAAATAAAGGTAGGTATGTAGAGAAATGCTTTTCAATATGAGACTGTCAGCAGATAAAAGCAAAGACAACAAGAAGAAAGCTGTACTGAATGCATTCAAAGTACTCACAAGTATTTGCCCCTTTCTTGCTCTGAAAAAAAAAAAAAGGATTTATTACACTTCTAAAAAATATCATGCCAAAAATATATGTAATCTTAAGAAAATAATACTACAAGAATTTAGGTTGATATATCATTTGATCTAAGGAATATATTTCAGAATTGCTAGTTTTGCTTCTAATACTATAAATGTTGGGTATTTTTTAGCTTAATAAAGCCACATACACTATTGCTGGTTAGGTCTTGACAAGTCCTAATAAATTCTCCATAAGCGATTTCAATATTGTGAAAACTCAATGCTTAACATGTGAAATATATTATGTTTTGAGTTTCTATCATCCTGATTTGAGATAGTCCTTTCACAAAATCAAAACATTTGTATGCCAGTGCTTAAATACATTAAAAGATGGGGTTTAATCTAAAAATCAGTCCTTTAAAGAAGACATGAAGTTATTAATATTGAGAAAAATATTTTAGCCTCTTCTACAATGAAGACTAGTATTGACAGAAATCAAACTTAAATTTCAACACTTCAGTCTACACAAAAGCCCAACAATTCTAATTGCATTGGTGTCACTGAGCCAGACTAGTTAGATAAGTATGCATGCATTTACTGCGTATATTTTTGTACTGGGGACTAATAGTAAAATATATCCAACACAGCAATGGAAAAGGTTGCGTTACAACTGGCAAATACTTATAAACCAGAAAACCAGTAAAGTTTGGTTTGATGTTCAGGCAAAAAAAAAAAAAAATCTATTTTTCATTAATCAAATTCCTTAAGAGCTTCAGTATACAACATTTTTAATCTTTATATAAATGACCTTGACAAAATGAATAAATTGAGCAAGACTATCACCTGGTGGTCAAAGGGAGCAATAGTATTTTATTTCTTGTGATATCATGTATTTGGTGGGAAGTGATTTGGGACTTCTTTTTTTCTTCACAGAACTCTATCAGATACTAAATCTGCACAGGATTATTGTATAAGCATCAAGTGAATATATTAAGAAACCCCATTGTGCCAATCTTTTATGACTTGTAATTTATTCTTATTTCCATCAGCTTTTTAAAGAAATCTTACATCTTGAAACAGTTTTACTAAATCCTTGATTTCACTTGGTGGTTTGTTCTGTTTCGGTTGTGTTTTATTTTCCTGAAGCAAACCTAACTTCCTACCTCAAAAGCCAATTCAGACTTTTTCAAGAGTACATATATTGAGTTCAGACAACACTCCACTGACTATGAGAAGCTGAATGGAAGGCTGAGAAGACATTTCAGGCAGATAGAAAATCTGAACTGAAGGGAGAGATGAAATAGAGTAGTTTCTAAAATGAGCAAAATCCAAAAGGAAATAATCAGTGTCAATTCTGCAGGGCTTTTTCAAAACATTTGGATACTTTGAGGTTTAGTTTTGGTTTTGGCGGTGGGGTGGGTCAGGTATGCTTTTGTTTTATTTAAAACAAGCAAACCAACCAAAATCAAACCCAAACACACTTTCTTGAGGCCTACAAAGCTACAGTAATTGTTATTCTGAAGTCCATAGGAGCTTCTGTCACAGTCCATTGCACTAGAGACTACACCAACACAGAACAAAAGCTGGTGCATGCCCTAGGGAGCTTACCTTTTACACCTCCACATAGGTATTATACCACAGTGATTCTACTAGAGTCTGTAGGATTACATTATCAGGGGCACAGAGGCTAAAGCTTCTGGGGTTTAACTGAACAATGAGCACAAAGTAATTATTTGACATGCTGAAAGAGGAAACGGTTTTCCATTTTAGAGGTTTCCTCCTTGTTTTCAGACATTTTTCTGTCTCCAAAACCAAAAAATAAGAAGTGAGAGGATGCAATTTTCTTCAAGCAATCTTCAAACCACTTTGAAAAAGTTATTCTAGACAGATTTCATTGCTTTTTAACCAACCTGAAAGGAGAAACAAATTGTTGGAACTGTAACCAAAAAATAAAAAAGCTTCAAGTTTGAAAAAAAAAAAAAGTAAAGCAGTTGCTCCCTGTAATCCAAGACACTACTGTGAAAAGACAGACCACATTTATACAGATCTAGGCCCTAGGCAGCACCACTACATGGCTTCTGCTGTGGCTGTAGCTTGCACCTGCCAGCTCTCAGCAAAGGCAAGGAAGTCATGTGCATCTATCCCAATTGACTGGAGAAGATGCCCTGTCACAGCACTAGATGACAATGTAACTCAAAACAAAACATAAAGCAAAATTTTTAATTCTCATTCCAAATTATTTTTGTTGGGAAGAGTATATATGCAGTTTATTTAAGCTGAACTAATTGTCCACCGCTGCAGAGAACTAGGTCAAGGGTGAAAGACCATTTGCTTGGATGAATATATCATTCCTTGGTTATAAAGTACCAATAACATGGACATAAAAAATAAAGAAAGCAAGCAAGAAAGGAAACTCCTTGCTGTTGTTGCAATTTGTTATGCCTCATAACTGCACTCGAAGGAACAGGATTTGACTCCCAGCTACAACTGAAATACAGTGCAAGTAAATGATATTTCAGAAAGTCTCCTATTACCACCTACCAGATAAATTAATCTTAATTATGTAAGACCTTACAAATCCCCAAAGAGAAAAGCACTAGTTTCTCAATCTGGATCTCTGAAGTAACAGACAACATTTATTTTAATTGCCTTTTATTTTTCCTGTGAATATTTATTCTTAATTAATAGGAGGTACAAAAACTCCAGAAGAAATTAAGTGATCTGCTGCTAGAACCTAGTTACAGTGTAACTCATTAAATTCATAGTTCAGGAACCTTCAAGATGTTCAGCTTTACTGTGATGCAAGTAGTTATTGTTGACTTCATTCTTTACAGATTAAGAGCATAAGAATAGTTTTCAACAGTCCTATAGAATTGAGGTTTTGCTTCATCTAAAGAACCTTTAATGGACTTCAATGTGACTTTTATTCAAAGCCAAGTGGAACGTAAGAATATTCCCAGACATCACTAACCATTCACTGGACCTGATTTGCAGTGTTCTGTTACAAACATCAATAAACCTATCTTAGCTCAGTATAGTTGACAAAATGCAGATTTCTATATCCAATGTAATGTATCAATTAAAGTATCTCAGCATAGTTCATGTATCTCTATGCTTGGCTACTGAGAAGGTACCTAAGAATATTGTTCTAGATTGGCAGTTTTATTCTTTCAGCATAGTACAGTTATGATCTACAGCAATGGTAAATTGTGCATTGAGAGGAGACATAGAATTCTTAACAGCTAACCTAAAATGTAAAACACAGTATTTGTTTCAAAAAAACTCTGCATTTACACTTCTTTGTCCAAACTGATTTTACCACACGTTTGTACATGCATGCAACACTTACTTATGCAAACTAGATGCAGTTTCCATTTGTTAGAAGAGAGGATCATCCAACCTATCATCTTGTTGCTTTACTTGGGCTGGCACAGAAAAGCAAAGCAATATTCACACAGCACACAAGTGTCAGAGTATTCGAAGGCTCCTCTTCCAGAAGGGTCATGAGAGCAGGGCTTTGATGTGAAAATTCTAAGTTATTCCATGATGGTGAAAGTCACACCTCCTGTGTCTGCTTCCAGGTTTCTCAGCACACGGCCAGTGATAAATCTGTTTTGTCCACAACATTGTAGAATATGTAGCAAAGTGTGCCGTAACACTATGTTACTAGCAGAAATAATGCAGTTGACCTGAAGTAGTGGAGTCTTCTGTTTATTTGGAAACCAAAATATTTTCCCTTCAGTTTGACCAACGACACTTTTTCCTCAACCCCCCATTCCTTGTGGCGACTACAGGAGTTCAATATTTCACTTTGTCCAGAAGGGCATTGCAGAACTCATGAGGATACATGGAATGTGACAAATCCTATGCATGTGGTGACTGGTTATAAATGATGACCCCAGCCGCCGCTCACGCATCAAAGTACAAACCGGATGAGCAGCAGCATGTAAGGGATCCCTGATACAATACAAAACTCCATACAGTGTCAGTAGTCAAAGTCAAGTATCAACAGTTTTAAATACTGCTCTCATCTTTCCAGCCTAAAAGCAATTATCGACTAGTTGCCAACAAATGCCTCAAACATAAAGAATTTGTATGTAAAAATATCTGTATCCAACTGATAACTGCAGCTGTGTGTTCCCCTTACCTTCAATTAAATGTTAACTAACATAAATATTTCTCCTTCATGATCTACACTAGACCTTATCACCGGTCCTTGGACTATCTTCTTGATCCTGAGACGCAGAAGAAAAGCCTACAGGGAATTAGGTGGGGGAAAATAAAAGCCTACTGTTTTCTACTCTTCCTGAAAAAAGCATTCACCCATAGTTCCCAAAAGTATGCTTTTGTGGAGAGGGACTGGAAAACAGCTGGGACATGAATACCCAAAGTGTTCATAAGTGAATGGCACAAGATCAGACAAGAATGGAGCTAGATTTAGTAGATTTCTTGGCAAGTCAGCAAGTCATGTCACATGAGTGAAGATGGTTAGAAACTTTCTAATTATAGCTTCAGTCAATTAGTACTCTCAAACATCTCATATAAGGGATATCTAATTTTGAATAAAGAAAAAGAGAATGCAGAAGTGTCTTTCAGACAATACTGGAACAACAGGATTTATACCTTGTACTGCAAGCAGCCAATCCATAGTCCTGGAAGAAGTAAAATCCAACTGAGAAACGCAGCAAGGCTAACTATCGTTCATATAGGTAGGCTTACAAACATTAGTTGGAAAAAAGGTTATGTAATTTTGCTTTACTACCTCTTAACATTAAGTTAAAGTCACTGTTCTGATCTTATTCCTTCCACTCATTTACAGGCAGCACCATGGGGGAAAAGAGCTACCATGAACTTACTTTTCTTGGACTATTTGGATCAGAGTAGGCAATTGCCTGATAAACCTGCATCTTGTGCAAAATGCTTTCAGCACTGGAGATTTAATTAGCAAAGATTACCTTACAAATACAGTTATAATAGGCCAAAGAGTCACTTTTTAGTTATAACTATTGTAAATATCTAGCCCTCTTTCTTGAAGCACCTTCAAAATTAATCTGAAAGCATTTTTCTCTAAGTATTTGATCCAAAAGATCACTAGAATTATTACTTAATTAGACCTTATAATCTCCCACGCAAAATTAAAAGAAGGAAGCATTGTCTGCAATACTTCTGATCAAGGAGAAAAAGATGACAGGCGCTTTTAACTGTTAGTTTAACAGAGCTTCACGCTAGATTTTATTTTCAGTGATTTGTTGGTTTTAGGATTTATTTTAACTATGGGATATTCCTGAGAGCAGAAATTTAACAGCAGGGAAGTCACACAGACTTCCCCACCATAAATGTGAGAAGTTCACTCGTAATTTTCAAAGATGAGAAAGCCTCAGTGTGAACAGGAGAGCAATGTTCATTCCAAACATATTCATACATTAACTAGCCAGAACAAAACTGGCTCAGGAACCAGTAGCAGTTGATCTGTGGTGGCAGGTAACTCAGTGCTGTTGAATTTATCATCTTTGAAACGTTTTGCAGCTTCTGGTGAGCTTTGTTTTGCCAAGAGTGCTACTAGTATCTGGGCTGCCACATAGCTAGCATGTGCCATAATACTGCCGTACTCCCGCTGGTTTCCAGAAGGATCCTGAAACAGGTGCTATTGCTCTGAAAACCTGCCACAAGATACTTGCCACGGTAAAACACTCTGGCTATGAAATGGACATATTATTTGTGACAGGAAATGAAAGGGACTCACCAATTCCTATGCCTCTTTTTAGTGACTATTGTCATTCTCATTCAAGGATTTTATAGTCTTAGCCCTGCACAAAAAAACATATTCAGAACTGATATGTCATTTTCTACAAGTTAAAAGGACAACAAAGCTGTTAAAGGGCCTGGAGCACAAGTCTGATGAGGAACAGCTGAGGGACTTGGAAGGGTTTAGTATGGAGAAAGCTCAGGAGAGACCTTATCGTTCTCTACAACTGCCTGAGAGGAGGTTATAGTGACATAGGAGTCAGTCTCTTTTTCCAAATAACAAGTGACAGAACAAGAGGAATCTTGTCCTCAATCTGTGCCAGAGGAGGTTTAGACTGGGTATTAGAAAATATTTCTTCACCAAAAGGGTAATCAGGTATTGAAACAGACTGTCCAGGGGATGGTGGAATCACTGTCCCTGGAAGTGTTCACAAACCATGTAGACGAGGCTCTCAGTGACATGATTTAATGGTGGACTTGGCAGTCCTGCGGTAACGGTTGGTCCTGATGATCTTGAAGTTCTTTTCCAACCTAACTGATTCTATGATTCTAAGTTTTCACATCCATTGCTGGTAACTGGTCTTGGTTTTCCCAAGTTAACAACTATTTTCTATAGTACTATTTCTGGTAAACCTTTCTGTGTTTGAGGTCAAATCTCACATGACCCCAGAGAGGAGTACCCTCTCCCTACATTCACTCCAAGTGTACCCCCACCAAGTTGTAAAGTAACCATTATTCATAGTAATTGTGCTGTTTTTATCATGATTTAAAAAAATCACATCTAGAAATACAAATGGCAGGTTATTACTATGCTGTATAGCCATTTCTGTACTGATGTTTCACATATAAAAAGTTTAAGCAGAGCTCCAGAGTAAAATTGTGTCCTTTCCTTCCAATACCACCTGTGATCATATCTGCAGGTGTTAATTGCTCTTTTGATAGTACCAAAACTAACTGTGTTAAGGCTACAAGGGGGAACGTGGGCTACTGCAACTTATTGCAAAGTTATCTAATGTATAAAGAGATACATTGTCCCCTTTTCCCCCTCCAAATAAGATGGCTTACATCAGCACAGTATTCAGTTCCCTGAAGACATTATTAACTCAGGCCTGCAGTGTTAAATAAGTCAGATACCAGATCAGACAGAATTAGAATAGACAAATTAATCAGAAGAGAATGCACTGTGGACTATCCATTTCAACCTAACTACATTTATATTACTGTTAGAATTTTGAGACAAGTTTCAGTCTTTAATGACAAATTTATTTTTTGTCTTCACATGTCACAAGTTAGTTAACAAGCATACTGACTGGTGGGACCAGTAGAATAAGAAAAAATCAATAATTGCTGTAGAGCATGTTAGGGTGCTTGGTGGTTTAAGATTCATAAGGCATATTATGGCTTTTTAATAATAAAATACATTGAAACACAATTGCAAACTTGAACTGCTTATAACCTTGCTTCTTTGTTTGTATTTCAACTTATTTAAATTGCAAATCAGCTTGTGCTAACTACATTTGTGCTACTACATTTTTGAACAGTAATATTCCAGGGAAATTTTGCCTCAAAGCATGCTTATCTCCCACCTCTTCAGACCTACCACAGTATTACCTTATGGTTCTAGGTGGACTCCAAGTAAAAATCTGTGATAATATTTTCATTCACCCAGATCCTATAGGCACTAAAAAAACCACCATTTAATAAGGCTTGCTTCCAATTAAGGTTAACAGTACATTTAACAGTACATTTACCAATAATACTGAGTTAATAGGGTGAAAATGAGACATTGAGAAAGATTCATGAAAAGCCATGCACAAACCCAAAAATATTAGGTGCAACAGTCTCCCCTTCCAACTCCTTCCGTTGTCAAATGGCAGATTTTAAGAACAGTAACAACAACAACAAAACAAAAACCAACCAACCAAAACCAAACATAACATACACTCAAAACAATTGACTACACACTCAAATCTATGGAACCATAAGATAGCTCAGATCAGACAGGGCTCCTGGAGCCTCGACCCAATCTCAGAGTAGAAGCAGCTGCAAGAGGTTTCTCAAAGAGAGGCTTGGTTGATTTTGACCACCCTTAGGAATGAAGTTGCCACCACCTCTACAGACTGCCTCTGCCAGAGGGGGATCACCCTTACAGTAAAAGAGGTCTTTTGCATGCTATCCTGGGTTCAGCAGTAGCAGTCATTTTTTCTCCTTCTTAGTAGCTGTTGCAGTGCTGTGTTTTTGACTTTCAGTCTGGGAACAGCGCTGATAACACCAACGTTTTTAGTTATTGCTCAGAGTTGTTTACTCTGACCAAGGACTTTCTGCTCTGCTGGGAAGGAAGGGAAGCAGAATGGAAGCCGGCAGGAAGCAGAGACAGGACAACAGACCAAAACAAACCAAAGAGGTATTCCATATCACAGCATGTCATGCCCAGTTGTTGTGGTTCAAACCCAACCACACAGCTCGCTCACTCACTCAACCCCCCTTTTCTTGCACTCCCCTGCTCCCGGAGGGATGGGAGGAGAATCAAAAGAATGCAACTCCCACAGGTTGAGATAAGAACAGTTTAGTAACTAAGGTATAATACAAATCACTACTGCTACTACCAATAATAATAATGATAAAGGAAATAACAAGGGAAGAGAATACAGCATCTCACCACTTGCCAACCGATAATGCACCACCCCACCCGACCAAGCACAGACTGATACCTCCTCCAACCCCCCAGAGAACTAGCCCTTTGTGCTGTGTATCAGTTGGCGGGTGGTGAACGGTTGTGTTCTCTTTCCTTGTTATTTCCCTTATCATTATTATTATTGGGGATAGCAGCAGTGGTTTTGTGTATACCTTAGTTACTGGACTGCTCTTATCTCAACCCACGGGAGTTACATTCTTTTGAATCTCTTCCCCATTGCTCTGGGAGCAGGAAGAGGAAGGTGGGGGGAGGAAGGAGTGAGGGTTGGGAGTGAGCGAGCAGCTGCATGGTTCTGAATTACTGGCTGGGCTTAAACCACAGCACACATTTAAGCGGAATTTATTGTATTTAAATGTGTGCCCATTGCTTCTTATCTTATAAATTGAGACCACCAAGAAGAGTCCAGTTGTATCCTCCCTACATATACAACTGTATCCAAGTTCAAGGCAGAAGTCATACCTGCCACTGAGGGTATCACATTTTATGGTTTTGTTGTTTTGTTTGTTTGTTTGTTTGCTTGGGGTTTTTTTCCCCAAAGCAAAATCTTCTAGTTTTAGTTCAGTAACAACTGTAAATTTTAAAAGAACAGCTGTGCAGAAGATGAATCTAGGTCATGAAGATTTCATTATTTTCTATGAAGGAAAATGTCAAGGGATTTTTTTTTCCCCCTGGCTTAAGGGAATTTAAACATTTAAAATTTCACTATGATAGATAACACACAGATAGATAGTTCTTTGCTTTTTCACCTCACTGAAATACTTCCTATTTTCCAAAATAAAATTTTAGTAAAATTGAGAGGATTTTGTCAAGTACTGAAACTTGAAACACTGTAACCACTGTTGCTGAAAATTGGGATTTTCCAGCCACCATCCAGATGCAGATTTCAGAATGAATTTGGGCGTATGCAACTTCCGAGAAAAGATTACAGCATTAATTTAGCATTACCCAGTGTCCAAACAAAATTATCAAGCAAATACAAGATCTTTGGTGCACTATCCCTCAGAATGAAAACAACTGTTTCACTTACCCAAATTCTGCAGCTAAAAATCTGTTTTAACTATGCTGCATCAGACTTAAGAGATAAGATATATGAACATGCATTGCTATCTCTAAAGCATTCCAGAAAAAGAACAAAGAACCCAAAGCTATCTCTGTTTGGCTCAATCTCCAAAAGCCATGGGACTTGGAAAGAAGGTCGTAATACAAGGTTAGAGTTAAGCCATATTAATGAGAGATGCAATATAATGTGAAGTCTGCTATGGGCATAAGTACAGAAGAGGACAATTTCATCCTTCTTTATGTTTTTGGGAAAAACAATATGCAAGTGTTGAGATTCATACATAATCTAGTTCTACAGTTTTAGTGTCCTCCCTGTCTTCCTTCAGGCTTCAGAAACTGGTGCAGATCTCTTAGCCCTGTCTCAAATTTCTTAAAAGATGATAAAAAATACAGAGTTTGCATAGTTTTGAGAAGGCAATGACATGAGAAGCTGGATTTTTATTGCTTGAATTTGTGTGCATGGATTGCACGCAACAAATGGATTAGCTCAATACAGCTCTTCACAGCTAGTACAGAATCCTGTTTTGGATTAATTTTCAGGCAGTAGTACTGTTTCACTCAGAAGATGAAGTGTTTTGGAATGAGTTTGAATGAGATAGTTAAAAACATCACATCTTATCTTTTTTTAAATAGCACACATTTAAATCATCTCAGCCGAAGAACCCTGTTCACATTTCGCTTTCAACCACAAAGAAAAAACCCAAAGGAAAAATACCATAAAAACCTTATCTGCTCTGTAATATGTTGGGAACTGAATAGTAATAATAATAATGCTTAAGAGTGATACAGCACTTTACCTCTTCAAAACACTGCACAATCATTAACTGAAAAATCATCTGACAACAATAACTCATGTACCTCACACCTGCCATCAGCACAGCATTCCAAATGCTCTTCATTCAGTCCTGCTGAGAGCATTGCTCCTTTCTGCATTCAACACCAAACCAGTTATTTTCTTTCTCAAATTTAACTGGTACACCTTCCTGGATGAAGCAAAACATGCCTCAGAGGGCAATACCAGTGGAAAATGCCCTGGTAAGAAAAACAGCAGCTGCAAAGTGATTTGTCACTGATGGTCTAGCATTCAGGAGGATGCTCAATGGTCAGCTCACAGATGTGGTCCACAGCCAGTGAATAGCTGGTATTCAGTTCTTCCAGAAGTAAAATAACAAATTGTAGTTTTTAATTCAAATCAAAGCCACACAGAAGTCTTTAACTACCAGCTAAATACAGTTTTATCAAATAACTACAAACTTCTTCTGTAACTCTGGGGGGAAGGGGAGGGCATGGGCTGATGTATCCAGGAAGAACAAACTACTGAGCTAATTTCATGATTCTTCACCTCCTAAAGATCTGCAATTTGAAATTTTAAATGCAGAATTTCTACACAGACTGACAAATACTGATACACCAGGTAATGTTAAGTGTTTCTGCATTCAATTTATCACAAGTAGGGTGACATAGTAATTTATTACTAACCGCTTCAAAGTCACGTTTGCCATTTGTCACATATGCATCCTGAAAGATTATTGCACACAAAGGAAACCCATGACAAGTAATCCAGAGCATTCAAGAGATCATTTTCTGATAATGCTCCTGGAGATATGGGATACACAGAAAAAGGATCCCTGATAACATGTGCTTAAGAAAGTAGCTGCAGCAAATCAGATACAGAAAAGACAGAACTTTCAGAAATATCTCTCCCTCACCCCCTTTATTCCTTCATTTGTACCTTCTATATAAACTCTTGGAACTGTGCTGTGTGCCCTGGGTATTATGAAAATAAATCCTTTATTTCCATTTTACCTTAATCTGTCTTGAGTAAAGGGGAAATTAAAGGTAACTTTCTAAAAAAAAACCATCTCTCCCAAAGGTAGAGCAAGTCTGTAAACCAGAATACTGGGATTCCTTTACAAGTGCTTTAGCTTCATAGTACATTCTCCAAATCAGTAAAATAATTTGCCAAAGACAACTTAGGGTGGTTTCAGAACCTAACATTGCAGAATCAGAAGAAAATCTTCTTTTAGCTACCAGGGATGACCTGCAGAACACTGCAGCTTTCTTCAAGGATACAGAAGACCTCACCTCATTTTTCAGAACTTTATAGCATAGACCAACAGAGGTTTGTCATTCACAACAACACTACGAAGCTTCTGTTCACAGCTACATGTAGGGCAGAGAAGAGATTCAGAGCAGCCCTGCAGAGAAGAGATTCAGAGCAGCCCTGCAGAGAAGGGCTTGGGGATGCTGGTCAATGAGAAACTAGGCATAAGCCACTTTAGGGTGCACTTGAGCCAAGAAACCACCCTTGCGCAGGGCTGCATCAAAAGGAGCATGACCACCAGGTCAAAGGAGGTGATCCTGCCCTTCTGCTCTGCTCTGGTGAGTCCCTTCTTGGAGCACTGTGTACAGTTCTGGTGTCTCCAACATAAGAAGCACATGGAGCTGTTGGAACAAGTCCAGAGGAGGCCATGAGGATGACCAGGGACTGGAGCACCTCCCGTATGAAGACAGGCTGAGAAAGTTGGGGCTGTTCAGCCTGGAGAAGAGAAGGCTCTGTGGATACAGCTTCCAGTGTCTGAAGGAGGCCACAAAGATGCTGGGGAGGGATTCTTCATCAGGAGCTGTAGCTACAGGACAAGGGGGGTTGGGTTCAAACTGAAACAGGGGAGATTTAGGTTAAATATAAGGAAGAAGTTCTTCCCTGTGAGGGTGGTGAGGCGCTGGCACAGATTGCCTGGAGAATTGGTAAATGCTCCATCCCTGGCAGTGCTCAAGGCCGGGTTGGACAGGGCATTAATCAGCATGGCCTAGCGGAATGTGTCCCTGCCCATGGCACAGGGGGTTGGAACTAGATGATCTTCCAATCCTAACCATTCTATGATTCTGATTCTACTAAGCAGTTCCTAATTCCTATTCACTATAAGAAATGTTCCCATTTTCAAAGTAGTAGGCGTTGTGCCTACTGAGTTTGGGCTTTCTATACTGCAAATAATAGCAAAACTGATAATTTGTAGAAACTTCAACATTTTCACAAAAACAATTTCTAGACACACCTCTAACAACCTAATAAAAGTATAGAAAACGTCATTGCTTCAGGGAGTACACGCAGAAAGCAACTCATAAAGTTTATATATACACCCCAATCCTTAAGAGAAGCACAAGTTATCATTTATAACCACAAATATGTGTGACTTCTTTTCTATGAACCTACATTTTTTGTATATCATGGATTCCATATCAATTTCTAGTCTGCTGAAGATACCTCCTGGCCATGAATAAAGCTAAGCAGTAGTGTTGCCTTACAGAAATGAGGTTATCAGCATTAGAACTGCATTTACTACTTTTTGAGGAAAGAGCAAAAGCTTTGCTCTTCTCTTTGCCATGATTAATTTACAAAGCAATAGTGTGTGATCCAAAAACTGAAACAGGAACAAAAAAGAAAAATATGACAACTTTTGAATTCACACGTTAAGAGGGTTTTTTTAATTATTAAAAGAGTGGGTTTATTTTGTTTTCCTTAATGGATTAATGCAATAAAAACCAAATCAGAAAGCTTATCTCTTTTTTCTCTTCAAATCTCTCTGACTGTTATTTTCTTCTGCTTTTGTAATTGCTCTGGTGCTGCAGGACCACAAAGTAAGCCAACATGCACATTTCCATTGGGTCATAAACCCTGACTAAGTGACAGTTAACCTAGGTGGCCAGAGTACTGAAGAAGGGTCACAGAGGTATTTATAATTCATGACTAACATGTTTGAATGCATTTTAAGTATTGTGGCAGTTTTACAGGTCTTTCCAGCAAAGCTCACTTCTGTAAATACCTACAGTTTCACAAAGGGTAGTTTCTCTTCAAGATGCCTACATTCTTCAGGTGCCCCAAACCCAAGTTTGAACAAGTCATGAAGTGAATTTATTGTAGCAGGTCAAAGCTACCATGGGTTTTGCCAGTAATGAATCCTTATATGAGTAATAGAGATTACTCACATCTGTTAGTACTATAGGGGAAGGGTGATCACTAAAAGAGTGATTTCGTCATTCTTTCTTACTGAAGAGACTTGTTCAAAAATGCTGAGAGAATTTTCTTCTCCACAGAGACCTTTATGAAACAAATCAAGCCATATCATATTTGTACAAAGTATTGAAAAACTATGCATTTACACTCCTAATGCATCACACATGCCCACATGCTGGCATTTTTAGGATAATCAAGAGTGAGCACAGTCACACATTGAGCACAGTCACAATAATATGCTTCTTACATTTCATAAGTTAGTTTCCTTATGATCTTTTCCACTTAGCTCATTGATCTGCAACTGCACCTTCGATTTGGGTCTGTCAAGATTGCTATGTCAGCTCTAACAGTTTTTCCACAGGAAAAACTAACTCTAAACCATTTCAGTAAGAAATCATATTACTTAGCAAAAGACCATCTATATACCAGTGAAGTAATGGCTAAAGAAGCAGGAACAAATTAAATTAGGATTCAGATTCATCAGCAGCATAAGGTTTGTTTTCCTCACCTCCAAGTGTCCCATCCTATTTCTTCTCTGCTTTCACTAATCCAGATAGTTTAGAATTAGCACAATATAAAAATAAGTAGAAAACAAAGAGAAGTTATTTAAATGAGGCAAGTAATGTTACAATGCCTTTTTTTCTTATTAGCTTTTAAAGACTATTTCAGAAAGAACAGCAATAATTTAAGTTATGGTGAGACAGTATCACTGTCACCTTCTGTAGTATTATGCCATTAACATACCTCCTATCTATTCCTCCTAAATCTAGTCCAGAATACACTTTTGACACTGTCTCACCCCAAAGTCTAATTAAGCCATCCACATTCTCCTGTAGATGTGCATTCTCACAAACAAGGAGTGCATATCTTACCTGAGCAAGTATCATTACAGAGAAGAAACAGGTTTAGAAAGGAAAACGAGTGCATTCTCACAAACAAGGAGTGCATATCTTACCTGAGCAACTATCATTACAGAGAAGAAACAGGTTTAGAAAGGAAAACATGAGAAGTTATTCACTCAAACATCTGATAGGCAATTTATATGTTTTCCTGGGAGGAGTGGGGGGGCAGGAGAGGAACCACCACAAAATTTTTGTGATGGACATCTGGAAGAACACTTCCAGCTGAACTCCAATCTAAGACTCACTTTTCAGGTGACTGTATACATAACATTTATAACTACTGGAAATAATCAGAGATAGCATTTGGTAACAGTTTATACAGATACAGTTCCTGTTATATCATAAAAGATGTTTTCTTTTTTTTTGCTGAATGAAGAAACATTAAGGCTTCTATTTATTTGTGAAATGGTGAATTTAATTTCTCTAGGAACAAGTATCATGACATCTGCTTTACCAGATAATAGTAGTATTAAAATAGATAAGTGCTAAAGAAAAATAGTAGTCAGATTGTGAAAAGCAGAGAAAAATCTGGTGCATTTAAAGTCTTCGGTCTTGACAAATGTTATCTTGTTCATTTATTTAGTTCTTATGAACTCTTTGTGCATGGTTCATTACCGAAACAGAGCTTGCAGCTAGCTAGCAGCATTTATCTGTCTTCTCCCATGCATGCTCTTAAGGAATATGTCTCTGCCTCTTGTTGATAATGCATTGCCACTAGGTGGGAACCTTTGAAAGAAAGAGAACTCTCTTGCTTCTCAATTGCCCTTTTATTCAAGAAAACTAAGATCTATGAAGAGGAAAAATACTCAGAAGTGTCTTTTGGGGAAAAAGGGAAAATGGAACCAAGTTTGTACTGTTCACATCCACTAAGCAACTCTTCCAAGGGCTGAAATCAACATATTGTTTTACTGCCTCAGAGGGATTTTCTATTAGATAACTTACCAGTTTGGGATCTGTTGTTGGGCTCGGTTACAAAGGAAGGTTTTGTCTGGGTTTGCTTTTTCTTGAAGCTCTCTTCAAACACTGTGAGCAGGAAAGCCTGCCCTAGGGAAGCCAGGTAGACTTAAGCCTTACACCATTTTGAGCAGTTCTTAATATGTTTCAAGTCTCTCGGTCTATAATGGACCTGAAAAAAGCTATTCAGCTCCTCCCCATTCACTCAATGAAGTCTTGGGAGAGGCATCTACACAGCAGTTTGTGTGTCTGAGGCACACAAACCTAAACTTGTCCATATGACTTTTCTTTTTTAGGCTGTTTTCTCCATGTTTAGTTAAATATGATACCTACAAAGCGCAAAGTCCTTGCTAACAACCTTTCAAATTCAATGCAATGCCCTACGGAATTGTTTCCAACAAGCACACACAACCATGCAATTAACAGGAGAAACACTAAGTATTAGTGCAATGCGGCAGCACTTATCTTTCCCGGAGTATTATCCTGTCAAGCTGTGCTGGTGGGAGGAAAGTCAGTCAGCTCAAGCTACTTTAGTTACTCTCATTCTTAAGGCCACTGACTCAACTGCACTTAGATCTTTTTCAAGCCTTACTAAATAATTCTGTGCTATTCATAAAGCACTATTTAGTACAAGGTAGCATTTTCCACATAATTGTTTAAGCACTAGCATGCTTCATTTGTCTAAGAGGCAAGATCATGACAACATTGCAATGTATTGTTGTCTGGAAAAGGGCCTATGCAAAAAGCTCATCTTCCTCCTTTCAACATTTAGACATTATATAATTTAGATACTGCAATAGTGAGTTCACTTCAATGTATTCTTCAACTTACTTGTTTGTGAAAGGTATACAGATATCTTTGACTTGTGTTTACAGTAGCAATGCTTTTTCTGCACACAAACCTGGCATTTCTCCTTGAAGAATATTTTGCTTAATAAAGCAATCAAGAACAACTTTTTTTTTTTTTTTGTTTGAAAACCAACCTTGAATGTGATTGAGGTTTCAAAGGAAAGAAATAAATACTGAAATAGTATTAACTAATATACTTTTTTTAAAGCCACTGCTTTGGAAACATAGTATCAAGTAGAATAACATGCAACAAGAGCTTTTGTCTCTATAGCAAACTCTCAAGGAATAAGTCAGATCAAAAAGCCAATTCGCATTCAACCTGTAGTCTTATTTTCTAGAGTAAATCTGTCCCTTGGACTCATGATAAAGACTAAACCTAAAGTAATATTGCAAATAGCTCCAGAGAGCTTGCAGTAAATTATGACTTTTGTAGGTGCAAGGGGAAAACAGTTTTTATGGTAACACTAAAATGACTGGTGGAAAACACTGTAAAACTTGCTGCTGCTTGATAAAGAAGTGTTCCATGTTTAAGAGGTAAGAAGGTGCGTGCAAATGTGTATAAAAACAATGAAAATGGGAACTTCCACTTTCTGAAAGCCAGATATACTTTGATAAGCATTTCTTATCTGTTATAGACAAATAAAAACATGAACAAAATTCCTCAGAAGTCTTTACCACCTCGGCACTTATGCTTGCAACATGAAAGCAATACAAGATACATGCAAGATCTGTTAGACTGTTTGAAGGCTGTAATATAAGGTCCCATCTTCCAACCTAGAAGCAAAGTATTCCAGCTTGCCCAAACCCTTTTACATAAGCAAAACCCTACACTCTTTAGTTCTGAGTATTTCTTAAATACTTTTAAAGACATTGACCATTATGTTAGAGGATGGCTAATTAAAGTCCTTTGGAATAGATAATTTTACATCTGTGCTTTTGAGAAGTTTCTCTTCTTGACTTCACGTCTTTAAAACCAGACTCAACACATGTTTAGTTCTGCAGGGGTTTACCTGCAACTTAAGCAAGCTGGATCAAGTTACACAACAGCACCCTAACCTATTGCCACTGAAAGCAGACGTTTCTTGCCCTTCTTAGGAAAAGAACAAAAACCATAACCAGCAAAACATTGTCACCTTATTACCTACAAATGGAAACAGAAAAAAGAATCAAAAGATAAATGAAACTTTTTTGACACCTTTACCGCAACCAAGACAAATCTGAGAACCATTCTATGAACTTTCTATGCCAAAATAATCACAAACCGTTGCCACTGTAGATACTGGTTAAATTATTAGTTACTGTTTTCTGTGCCAGGTTCAGGTTTTCTGAAGAACACAAAGTTAAGGTTGCATCAGGAGGTAAAGAGCAGGGAAATTACTAAGGCAAGTATTTCATGCTTCCATTCTTTCAGCCATTTTTCTAACATGCCTTCAATTTTACAGAAATCTGATCAGCAGACCTCCAAAAGAAATACCCTCCCTCTCTAACAAAGATTTATGATATATTGAATTCTCAGACCTCAAAATATAATGAAATCCAATCTTATTAAACAAAGATTTGAATCTTTTTCTTATTGTGATGAATTATCAATATCATGCCTTGTCAAACACACAGAATTATCTAAAAATAAATTTGATGAGGGCTGTTGTGCTGTATCCAGGTTTTATTCTTCATGAATAGCTATTAATACCTACTATAAGTAATTACCACATGAAGATATGCCCTTCCATATTTGCATCCTGATTAAGCCTTACAACTGTAAGAGCTGCTCAGTGCTAACCAACCAATTTCTAGTCCCTGCTTGCAAAATGTCATCCTTCAAATAGTGGCACTGATTACTGCTTCACAACTGTTACATTTTCAGATGGGTTTGTCTGAGCACTTTATATTTTTTTGCCTGGATCACTATATAAACCAGAAAATAGATCAGTAAATTAACAAACTTGGTCTAAAATACCAGCAGGTATGGATTTTTGCAAGTTTTTTTAAACATAGGTTTCACATTTGGCACTTAGAGTTTATTACTACTCTCCTACCAGGTTTTCTACAGTTCTTTCATTTTTAATAAAACAGTATGAGCAAAGCTATTCAAACAATATCCATCTTGTTTAACCACCAACCAATTTACTGAAATTGTATGTTCCTATTTATCATCTATCAAAACTTGGAGGTAACACAAGCTTAAGAAATAAGGCTGCAGAGCAGCAAACATTAAACCCTGAGGAAAGTAATAAATTAGCAAACTGTGCTTTGATGTTACTTATCACAGAGCTGCAGCACATTTACTTGAAAAGTGGGAAAATATCTTGGCACTTAAACAAATATAGTCAAACTCATTGATTTCCGATCTCCACATTACAACTGACAGAATAAAGGCAAAATATGACAAATAAGAACAAGCTCACATTTTTTGAATGAGCTTTGCTCATGACTGCGTTCTTATCAACAGATATGCTGGGTTAATGATTGCAGTAGAAGACATTGTAAGACAAAAATCAAGCAACTGGACAGTCAAGTTGTAAAGCTCTTGCAATATTTAGAGCTGCAAAACTGCAATCCATAATTACTGTCACCTAGACTACTTTCTTGCGGTGTTATTATCTGGTTCTGGCTCTTTGTTAGAACTACTATTATTTTTTCTACTAAGATTTGAAAGTAAAGTTACAATCAAGGGGTTTGTTTGTTTATTTGATTGTTTTTTAAAAACTATTTTATCTTCCTGCCTTTACATTAAATGCAAATAAACACAGAAGAATTTGCACCAATGGCTTTCTGAAGCAAGACCGGCTTCGCAGATCACACCACTTAGAGGAAGTGAGCTAGCATTTGACTCAAGTAGCTGTCTACAGCACAGTCAAATTATTATTATCTATAGTAAAGTTCCAGAATCAAAGGTTTACAGTAAGAAGGAAGTCATATGAAAAGCATGCATGTTTTCATCAAGGCAGAAATTCGTGGAAGTATTGCATTTGTGTTCTGTGGTTTCTGACTGCTTGCTAATTACGAGACAGACGTTTGTTTCAGCCTTATACACTTCATTGATTCAGATGCTTCAAGCTGCAGTAGTATAATTTCTAACCCTTGTTGCCGGGGGAGTTATTACATAAAATAAAACTAATTAAGAAAAGTAAAGATTAATTCCTTACTACAGTGTCTTTCTGTCAACATCATCTCTCTTAGAAGAAAATTTTCTGCTCTTTAAGATGCATATGCTCACATTTTGTGAATGTAACTCCTGAAAGGGATGGAATGCTCAGGACATTAGGACAGCATTAGCGAACATAAAGTTACCATAACAGAATTTATGGAGGAAAGAGCAACCTTTCAACAGAAATGACTTACAATATCAAAATAAAAATAGTTATTTCTATGAAGAGAAGGACAGTGTTGCATTTTGTGAAATTACCACCACACGATCTCTCCAAAGAGTCGGATAAGTCAAACATAAAAGCAGTAAGCAAACAGCCAGGTTGAGTTATTCACTCAAGTTCACACAAGAGTTCTGATCTCAAGCATTAACTGCATATTGCTTACAAAAAACATCTTATCAAAGACTGTAGTATTTACATGCAGTATATGGATAAAAAATCATAGTTATTTAAATATTAATTTAAAACAAACAACCAAACAAAAGAAAACAATAATTAAGATTCGGAGAAAGAATTCCTTAAAAATTTTGTTTTAGCAGTCCTTTTTGTGAGGCTCTGCGCTGATACCTTAGCTAACACCCAAAGCAAGAAAATTATACTTGCTCAGTCACAGAGAAATCTGTTGCCATGGGAAACACAAAGATATGAACTCATGAACTGGTAGCAGGAGGAAATAAAAACCTACTTTGAAGTGTGCAAAAAAAAAAAAAAAAAAAAGAAGAGTACAAATCAATATATAGGGCTATGCAACAGTCTAGGTTTAATGGTAATTTAAGCAAGGGTATATGATATTTTTAATAAGGTAGCTCTATCAGAACAGCCCATATGCAGTTGGCCCTTCATTTAGCTTAATATGCTTGGGAAACTCCTGTTCTGCCCATCTGCAGAGTGACAAATACACCTGCAGGTTCACTCCAATGTATGTTTTCCTGCTTTCCCTGTACAAGTTCCAGTGGGTACAGTAAAATAGATATGAAAATACTGTATCATTGAGAACAAACTCATCCTTGAGCAGAATATTATGTTAAACTCCTTTTTAATGTGTGACCTTTACATGTTGCCTTCTAGAAAACATAGAGCCTAAAACATAGAATTCAGATATAAACTTCTAAGTGCTTACCTTTGCGAGAGACTGATCTGAAATCAGACTCCACTGTGCATTGTCTCAAAGATTAGTATGAGAAGCTGAGATGGGATTCCACCTATCTTTTGTCACAGATGGGTGGGAGGAGTTGAGATAAGACTCTTCCACTGCTCATTGCCTGAGGGATGAGTGGGAAAGAGCTGAAACCTCCAGGACTGGTGTGAGGAATTGCCCATTATCCCAAGAATTGCTGCATTTGAATATCTGGCTACAAGACCAGGAAAACAGGTCCACCAGGAATATGTAATGCCAGACATTGAAGAACAGAGGTACTCTCCCCAAATCATTATAAATGGGGGAAAAAGTAATCACCAAGAGGCACATTTCCAGGGAGTCATTGTCATGAGGATGACTCCAGGAGGACACCTATGACTACTATGGACCCTAAGGGACACCATCCATGAAACATCGCCTTGAGGGCAACTCCACGCGACACAATCCATGGGGTACCTTCAAGGGGACGACTCCAGAAGGAAGCCTCCATGACGGCACTTACCCCCAATGACTCTTTCAGACTCCTGGGGCTGCTCCTGCCCTGCCACCTTCTGAGCACCTCTGACACCAGCAGCTCCTGCACACAGAAGGCTCCTGCTTTGC
>JBCJKH010068646.1:74388-85081 GCA_039877255.1 Loriculus beryllinus | reverse complement strand
AAATATGTTGTAGTGTAAAACCAACCCCAAATCAGCTGACTTTATGTTAGGTTTGTTACGTTAGGTGTTGTAAAATAAAATAGGCTTTGATACAGGCCTCCATGGGTTTCTAAAGTAACTTAAATCTGCATGGAAGTCCTAAGGGAGTCACTGTTTTTCCATCTTGGCCCATCCAGCCTATCACCACAGGTGATAGTAGTGTAGGAGCTACTAAAGAAGTGGTTTTGTGACTACTGATGCTGCATCAGATTTACTATCAGGTTATCTCCTAATGCAACTTTGATGAGGCGGGCAAACTATCACGTTTCTTAATAAGAGTACACAATATATCATTTGTGCTGACTTAATGCTTGCTGTAGGAGGAAAGACAGTAACTATTTGGCATAAAGCCTTCCAAGACAAAATCAACCTGTCAAATTTGAACTGTTTTTACTGTCTTGTCAAACCATAACCTCAGAGCAGGTATTGGGACTCAACTCTGTAAATTGTGCTGCTCTATTTACAGAGGACAATAATATAGAATTATTATATATTAAAAATAATCTGCTGAGTGTACAGTTACTATTTTTTATTTCTGGTGAAATCAAACTATTTATTTTGCAGTAATTTTGCTTGAGGTGGGAGAGATGTTGTAACAGTTTTCTTTTGGACACTGTTCTGATTCACAAAATATGGCACAGTAATGACAGTCATTGCAGACGTTTTAATTCCAAGTTCATCCATCCATGTGAGAGTTATTTTTCATTTGATGGCATTGCTGGGACATGGAATTCAAAGAGATACTGCATTCTTACTTTGTATAAGTAGGAAAATGAAGTATATTTAAGTATACTAAGAGCCTTAATATTTTATGAAGAACCTATCCAGTTGGGCAGAATTGAAATTATTTTAGTAAGCTTTGCTTTCCTACTTTAATAATTCTTACCTAGCACACCTTTCGTAAATTGTTGAGATTATGAGAAGGTGAATGTATTAAGCTATGCAGTTTGTTCTGTACGCCAACATACTACACCTTGCAATTTATTTTCTTTTTGGTTTATTAAAGATCATTACATATTTTTTATGTAAAGTTCCAGAAGACTTTTTTCAGAATAGATCATTAGGAAAAGATAGTTTGATTACAAGAATTGAAAATTATAAACAAACTATAAGTAATTAGTTGATTTGCAGATGTATTTCTAGCTACATCACTTTGCTTTAGTTAGATGTATTCATCTTTCATCACTGTTGTTAAGGTGGCTTGGTAGTGAATGGACAGCTTAACTGCTGATTTACACTGTCCAGTCTCTTTGGTGGTAGTGCATTTGCTTTTCATCAAAATGCTGGATTTTGGTGGTTTTCACTCAAAGGCAGTCACATTTGTGCCAGTTACTTCATTCCCTTTTAATTACAGCTTTTAAAATGTGGGTTTTCTTTTTAGGGGAAGGCTTTGTAGATTACAAATAAAGCATGCAGTTTGGTTTGCTCATGTTCTGTTTTCTCTTTCTTCGCAATTTGCTGTTGAAATCATTGCTCAATTCAGGCTAATGTGGAAGAGGAGGTGGAATCTTGAAGATGATGAGGTTTTTGTCCAGTGTAAATTGGTGACTGAAGAGAGGAAACACAGAAGTTAGTGCCCATACTAGTGCCCATGTCACCTAACATGAGATCTGTTTTGTAGCAGCTGGGCTGGCCAGTTGCTGTGGATATCATTGTACCTGCAGGGCGAGTGATTTTTTTTGCCTACTCATGGGCCCATCAGAGGTAAGGGGATTGTTGTGGCCAGGGCTGAAGGACACAGGAGAAAGAAAGCAAGCTTTTAACTGTGCTACTTACAGAACTTTTCAGGTTAAACTTTTCAATGAAGAAGCTTAGAAATAACATGTCATTTGTCAGACAGACAAAGACCAATGCTAGGGTAGAAGGGAATAAGGCTAATAAATGTTCAAGATGAATTATTGAATCACATACAGGATCTATTAATAGGGGAGAAAAAAAGAAGTGCAACATATTAATGACTTCCATGCTCAGTGGGAATAATCAAGTTGTCAGCTTAAAGTAGTGTGTTGTTATTATCAGTGTGCTGCATAGATGACCAGTTATTGGTGCTAAATTTAAAGCAAAAGTAGGAAAATTTGAGTTTTAATGCTTTATTAAGCTGGTTGTTTATCTAGCCCATTAAAATGTCATGGATACCTTGCATTAGGTTTGATAGAAATGGGGGATGAAACCTTGTAGTGGCTGTCTGGGAAGTAATATTAGGCTTAGAGAACCAGGCAAGAAGAAAATTATAATAGTTGAGTTTTGCCCTGAGCCTATGAAATTAGGTCATTGTTTAACCATATTTAAGTAACTGTGGTTATTTACATTCACATAATTATTTATAACTGTGATGCTTTAAAAAAAATGTAATTAATAATTCCAGATATAAAGTTGTCTATTCTTTTGTCTTTTTCTGAGTTGTGGTCATGTTGCTTTTTAAAATTGGGATAATGAATTGAAGAAGGTATCCTGGGTATTCCAATTTAAGTTTGTTTGTTTGTTTGTTTGTTTTACAACACTGTTTTCACAATCCAGAATTTAATTAATATTTCTTTTCTATCTGCTCACCTGTTTAATTATGGAGAACCAGGGTTTATTTGTAGTGCTGGAGAGCTCTACAACCAGAATGCTGTGATACCGGGTGCTGCACAGCTGTGAAAGGATTTCAAAGGAGAACAAGACAGTTATGCTTGATACAGTAGTCCAGGCTGTCTCTGCAGGGGATGCAGAGAGAGAGGTGAAATGATCAAAATAACAGCCTGGTTCTTTGCAGCACCATGCTGAACTAATGCATGCAGTGAATTATGCTTTTTCAGCCTCACAGTAACTTAAACCAAAGACGATACTACCTTGGGTAAGTTTTGGCTATATGGATGGATGGAATATATTTCTAATCACATGCAGAAAAACTTGGCAGGTCTTGTGTATAATCTTTCCAAACTCTGTGAGAACCCAGAGAAAACTAAATGAAAAATACTGTCTAGGTTTACAGTCAGATTGTGCCACTGTGGGTGCTCAGAAAGTAGCTGTTAGCCTTGCAGGTCAGGTCAAGTACTCTGTTTTGGCCTGACACTGAATTTCAACTGAAAGCTGTGTCCAAGAAACAGCTAAAATTGGAAGTGAAGACAGTTCTCAGGTGGAGGGACAAACCTATAAGTCATTGGCACAGAGGTGGATGGTGGCTGAATTTCTGTTGGCAGGTGCTGGGTCTCTGGGTGTAAAGAAGAGGACAGGGAAGAAGAGATCAGAGGTGGAGCTGCACAAAGCTATAGCAACCTACTAAAATAACCCTATCTGAAGACTGTGTTAAATGAGCAGCTAGAAGAAGACTGGGGAAAATAAACATTTTATATTTTCATTTATAGGATTCTGTATTTTTGCTTTTGACTTCTAAATATAAAATATTAATACTCAGAATTTTGCATGTTTTCTCTGTTTTTCTTTTAAAAAGGAACTTGGTCTTTTTTAAAAGAGAACTGGTGTGACACAAGCTGTATTGCATTGTTAAGCAAACAAAATGAATGTCGGTGCCATTTTGATGCGGCATTATGGTATCAGGATATTACGGGGGTGTTATTGATAATTTGTGGTACGAAAGATGCAATAACACACATCACATGCACTAGTGACTTCTATTTTTAAAAATCCCAAATAATGTATTTTTTCCACTCCACTTGCTCTGTCACCTTCTCTCTGAAGCTAAGGCAAAGCCAGTTCAGTTTCATGGCTTGCCTGCACAAGCTGTAATAGATTTTGTTTGTAATTCTCTGAAACTTATAGAAAAGGATGTGAAGTTTCTTTAAGAAGGGCTAATTAAGCATTCTCTTTTCTTTCTGTCCAACATCTAAGGGTCATCAGAAAAAAAGGGGGACTTTGGTTGTTTTGGGGGGTATTTTTTAAATACCCTAATGGTTTAAGAATACTGGGGAGACTGATTCTTAGCAAACGGTTCTAAAGTAGTGGTTTAGCAGGAGCTTCAAGGGGAGTTTCAGAACGTTAGGTGGTGTTGGTCTACCTGTAATGTTTGCTCTGAGAAAGTGAGTTCTTGGTCTTAGAGCTCTCCCCCTTGTCTCTTGAATTTCATCTCCTGAGTAGAAAGGAAATGAGATTTACCAGTAGAATTTCATCTGACCTATTGTAAGTTGTCTCCTCCCTGGTAGCTATATAGACTGCATGGAGGCATGAGCTGTGTTTGATGACTCAGGCCAGAATATCCTCCTACCTCCTCTTACTGTGTTGCTGCTGGTGAGCTGAGAGACACTCTGGAGATCATAGAATCTGCTAGGTTGGAAAAGACTTTTAAGGTCATTGGGTTCAACCATTGCACCAGGACTGCCAAGACTACCACTAAATCATGTCAGTAAGAGCCTCATCTACACAGTTTTTGAAAATTTCCAGGAGTGGTGATTCCACCACTTTCCCGGGCAGCCTGTTCCAATGCCTGATCACCCTCTCTGAGAACAAATTTTTCCTAATACCCAATCTAAACCTCCCCTGGTGCAGCTTGAGGCCATTACCTCTTGTCCTATCCCTTGTTACTTGGGAGAAGAGACCGAGACCCACCTCACTCCAGCCTCCTTTCAGGTTGTTGTAGAGAGCAGTAAGGTCGCCCCTGAGTCTTTACTTTTTCAGACTAAGCACCTCTGTTCCCTCACCTATTCTTCATAAGGCACATTCTCTAGACCCTTCATCAGCTTTGTTGCCCTTCTCTGGACCCTCTCCCTCAGTGTCTCTCTTGGAGTGAGGGGCCCAAAACTGAACGCAGGATTTGAAGTGTGGCCTCACCATTGCTGAGTACAGAGGAGTGATCACTGCCCTGGTCCTGCTGGCCACACTTGCTGATACAGGCCAGGATGCCATTGGCCTTCTTTGCTGCCTGGGCACAAGCTGGCTCGTGTTCAGCAGCCATCAGTCATCACCCCCAGGTCTTTTTCCTCAGAGCAGCTTTCCAGCCGCTCTTCCCTAAACCTGTAGTGTTGCATGGGGTTATTGTGAGCCAAATGCAGGACCCAGTGCTTTGCCTTGTTGAGCCTCATACCATTGGCCACAGCCCATCAATCCAGCCTGTCCAGATTCCTCTGCAGAGCCTTCCTGTTGTTAAGCAGATCAACACTCCCAGCCAACTTGTCAAATACTTTACTTAAGTCCAAATACACAATGTCCACAGCCTTTCCCTCATCAACCAGGTGGGTCGCTATATCGTAGAAGGAGATCAGTTTGGTCAGGCAGGACCTGCCCTTCATGAATCTGTGCTGACTGGGCCTGATCCCCTGGATTTCCTGCACGTGCTGTGTGGTCGCACTTAGGATGATCTGCTCCGTGACCTTCCCTATAGTTTCCAGGCTCTTCCTCCCTGCCTTTTCTGTAGAAAGGTGTCACATTGGCCAACCTCTAATCCTCTGGGACCTGTCCATTAGACCAGGACTGCTGATAGATGATGGAGAGTAGCTTGTTTAGCTCCTCTAGTAGCTCCTTCAATTCTCTTGGGTGTAACACATCCAAGCCCATAGACTTGTATGGGTGGCTCAGAGTTGGGGTGACTGGGGGTGTACAAGAGTTCTCTGGAAACTGGGTAGTTTGTCTGAGCATGGCAATGTCAGTTTTGCCAGAGCATTGGCTGCACAAGAAGTTGTATTTTTTCACTTTACTTTGAAAAAATAGGTGTCAGACTGCTACATATGCAGACAGCTGAAAACTGCAGTGCAGGAACTGAGGGCAGATTGGAGAATGGTGGTAGGTTGTACACTCGTATCGTTACTCCAGTACATGTTTAGTTACTGGAGAGGACATGATAGGCCTGTTATTAGGATGCAGGAAAAGGGAATGAAGAGCATGAGTACTGAAAAGCTCTAGAGATACTGCTCTTAGTAAAGTGTTCTGTTTGTTTGTTTGTTTTTTAGTTCAAGCAGTATGTTTTTGACAGCAATAGTGAAGAACTGGAAGACTGGTTAATTAACATACTGAAATGGAGCATTTACCAGTGGAGGTAAGAGATTCTTTGCATGTACTGCGGGTTTGTTTCTTTGCATTGTCTGGCAGTTCCCAACAGGTCAATGGCACTGTTACACAAGTATTTCACTGAGAACAAAGCTGGTTTAGTAGGTTTCTATAAACCTGCATCTGTCTTTTCATTGCAATTTTAGCTGCTCTGATGCAGCTGCTGTGAATTATCACTAAAATTATCAATTAAAAAAAAGACAAACCCAAGAAACATTTTTCCTTCTGATAGCCTTTTAAAATCTGATATCCTGTGATCCATTTTGTATTGTTGTCTTAGAAGAGATTAGTTCGGATAACTAAAAAAATGGTGAGCTAGTGTAGGGACAATATCACCTGGCTAGGATATGTAGGAGGTTTTCCAAGTTAAGAAAATAAGTAAACCCCCAGAAGTGTAAAGGAAAACAGAGTTTTTGGCCCTCAGTATAGGATCAGATGGCTTGAACTGACATTTGAACTACTGGAGATGTTCAGTCTCAGTGATTAAATATTTTTGAATATTGAAATGCTGTTGATTTTATATCTTAAATAACTGCCAAAAGTTATGACACACATACCCTTCCCATTTGTTCTAACTTGTATATTAGGATTTTCTTCTCATTTTCATCTTCTGATACATGTTTATATGCTGCATTAACCTCTGTTGCTCATATGTAGAGATCTACTGAAGGAGCCTTCTGCTTCTTATATGCAGACAGGACAAATGTGCAGTTCAGTAGCTTGGCTTATAAATGTTAATTATATGCTTTAAAATACAGCAGTAAGCTCATTAAGTATTAAAATGAGTGGTGTCATTGAAGTTAGTGAAGTTTAGCTGTAAATTTTACTGGAATCTATGCAAATCAGTACTTCTACATGTGTTTAACTTTTTTGTTTGCTTTCAGTTTCTCCTTAAAAATGTTTAATTATTGTGTAACACTTTCTATTATATATGTCAGAGAACACTGCTCTCCTTTGCATTGATGTGAAAGACCTTGACAGAAAAGTAGTGATTTGGTTTATGTTAGCCCAGGGCAGTAAATGCTCCCCCTCAGCCAGGTTAAGATGCATGTGGAACAGGTTCATGCTTGGTGAAGAAAAAGCCATCCTGAAAGGTCAGCTGATGGACTGCAGTCCTGGGTACCTGCAGTGGCATGCAGCATTGCTTCTGGACGCACTGTTTGAACTGTGGCTCAGTATTTCTTACTAGTTCTGCAGTTGATACTGGAGTAAGGCGTGGATGATGGTTTTCCCAATACTGCCGGTAGTTGAGCAAGGGCCGTGTTCCTGGATTAAATCACATGGTGCTGTGTTGTGCAGGCCTGTGTTTGCTGGAACATGTGTTTGGTCTGCAGGGGTTGCCTGCCTAGGCAGTGTTTTTGGTGTACTGGCTGGGGATGCCAAGTAAGCTTGACAGAGGGAGGCAGTGGTCCCAGCTAGAGCCGTGTTAGATAGAACAGAAGTACCACAAGGTCACTCAGCAGCCCTTTGGCAGTAATGCAAGATTCGGCTCTCTCATAGGGTTTTTTTTCTGGTTAACTCATTCATGAAGTGGACCTTTGAACTTGTCTAACACGACTAGTTCTGGGTTGTTCTGAGTTTTCGTACTGGGAGTTTGTGGGACCCTGAAGCATTTGGGGGAGTGATTGCTTGGCCCATCAACTCCTTCAGGAACCATTTTTCCTTCTGTTAGTGATGGCAGACTGTTCAGGGACTATCGTGCCACTCATGCTGGGGATCAGAGGCACGTGATGTCTTCCTCCCTTGAAAATGTAGTTTCATCAAAATGCAAGCAGGTTGAGACTACCCCATGGCATCCTGTGTTTAAATCCTTTTGCTTTTTCCTGACTGTTTTAAAGTGGGCTCTTTTCTGAGGCAATGGACTGTTTATCACAGGTTTTATGCACAGGGTTTGTTGCTCACCCAGTGGGCCAAGGGTCATGGCAGGTCTAGGATCTCTGGATCACATCTCAGTGGCAGGTCAGTATTCCATTTGCAGAAGATACATTTGCATTTGGTAGGTGATGCACATGTGAAAATCCATTATGACAATCCCAGAGAATTAGAATGCAGAGCTTCCTGAGTCTAGATTGAAAGACCACTGAAGACATCTCTACACAGTCCTGTCAACAAAGCAGTGGAAGAGGGAATTGTTCCAAAGCCCTGTATGTTATCAGGGGCAGTCCTAACACTGCACGCTGTAGAAAACTTGCAGCATCACTCATTTAATCTGTTGAAATCCCTTGATTGAAATTTGAATGCGACAGGATTTTTAGACAAGCTGAGTTAGCAGCATCATCTAAATGCTGTAGTATTGGTCTTGCAGTAAGGGCCCTTGATCTGAGTTCTTTGTATTGTCATAACTCAGCTTCAGAAGCAAAATTCCTCTTATCCTGGTGCCTGTTACTTCAGTAACGTACTGTTCCATGGTTTTGTAAAGGGCATGCAGAGTCCTCATCTGTTAAACCAAGGTCAGAATTAACTTCTTGTTTATAGTTAAAAATCTAGATCTGTGCTATGGTGCTTGAAGCCTTCTGGCTTCTCTGGAGTGAGTACAGAAAGGTAAATCTTACCTTGAATTGTATGCTAAGATAATTTAGTTGGTAGGCTAGAGGTAACTTTGCTTTCAGGTGACTACTAACTGCTGTGGTGCTGACTTTTTTGCCAGCTACTCTTGTTTCAGTCTCAGTAGTACTGCCTTCTGCTTCACAAACACCCAAATGTGCAGAATTTTAGAAACTAAAAGCCCCATAATCCACTTCAAGATCCAGGCTAAGTTTTTATTTGCTGTTTCTGCATTAAACCCAGAAGTTGGACTAATGTGCATGGAGCATAGTCTGGTTTAGGTCTTCTGGTTAGCTTATTCTTCAGTCCAGATGGTGCTTGTGGGAACTGCAAAGTTTAAAGACAAGTGTTTGCAGAAAGTGTAACCTATTTTATTAATCTAGTTGGTAGTGTTGAAGGAAAACCAGCAGAACTTGGTAAAGTCTGTAGAATTTTAAGTATCAGCAGGCAGTTGCAAATTAGCAGGAAGGTGCCAATCTGTTGACTGTGAAGAAGGCAGTGAGAATTAGTACTTTACTACTGATGAAGACTGACTGAAAATGAGCATGTTGACCTCCCTAGATCCTGCTTAGATCTGTAGATCTTCCCTCTAGTACCTCTCTATCTAAAGTACTACGTGACCTGGTTATGCACTTCCTCTGTACTCTTTGGCCATGCTATAATTCAGCTGTCCCTTCCTCCCATCAGAGTTGAGGCACTGCTGCCTGCATAGTCATTCTGCTTCAGCAAGGGCTGGAAGGAGACCATGCTCTTTTTCTCCTTGTCAGAAGTAATTTTCCCTTTCCAGCCAAGTGCCAGAGCAAATCTGCAGTGTAGAGGTACCGGCAAGTGCCAGGATTATATTAGGCTGATGGGGTGTTGTGATACTCTCTGATAGCATTTGATTCCTTTGCAACAAAAACAGAAGTTACTGTGGGCCAGATTTATTACACCCTGTATTCTTGTTTACCCCTGGGCCTGTGTTTTTAAGGAAGCGGTGCAAAATTGTGTATAGCGTTGTCCTTTTTAAGGACCAAACAGGCATTATCCACACCTTGTGTTCTAAAAAGTTTGGTTTCTGTTTGTTTTCAGTAACTAAGGTGCTGACAAGTTTTGACTTCTTCATCCTCCTAAACATGAGTGAAGTTCAGGCTATGGTAGAATTCTCCGTGGAGCTCCACAAATTCTTCAATGTGGATTTGTTTCAAAGAGGGTAGGTAGTATGTTCTTTCGAACTTTGGTGGATGGCTGATGCTGGAAGAACCTTAATGGGTACTGTCATGTAGCATTGCTTCATATGTTACTGACTTGTTATAGTAATTGGAGAAATTTTTAGTCCTTACTGGAAAGGCAAATACTTTCTAGGAATTAAATGCTCAAATAATTTGTCCTAAAACTTAAGTCGTAATAGAATATTTTGTTTTGTCTAATTGAAGAAGGAAACTTTTACCCTTTCATATCTTCATTTCTGTGATCCCTTTTGTTTGAAAACTGATAGGTGTTTCTCTTGAATCTTTAAAAAAAGTTGCTGCCCCAATAACTTACTCATTTATCAGTTTGGCAGTCGAGAACTTTACCAGCTTCTCTTTTCCTCACACTGTGCTGTGCCTCCACAGTTACGGTTGCATACTGCCTGGTTAGACTCTCCTGACCTCCTCTTAGTCCACCTGGTCTCTGTAGAAGGCTTTTTCCCATTCCTTTTATTTGATATTACCTGATTGTTGCCAGATCACTTTCTAAAGTTCTCCTTTTCCATGGCCACATAGGAAATAATCCTTTGTAGTTTATTTTTGAATTATTAAAGATTATTGGTCATCCAGTATTGTGGTACATTGCCCTTCTGTCAGTCTTCTAACAGACTACAGTAAAAATACCTGTGAGTATTGTAGTTCTTAGGATGTTTGTTTTAGATAAATCTGTTTGAGGCTGTCAGTGTTTACAAGCAGGAGACAATATATAGCAGTATTGATTTATGATAGATCCTTTTTCCAGAGCATCATAGAATAACTTTGCTTAGGAACACTTTAGTAATAAGAAAATTCATTCTTGGTTTTAGCCTTGTTCTAATTCGAGATGGGGGGGGGGGGGGGGGGCTTAATTTTGGCAGGGCGGGGTTCGTTGTTTAAACTTGTTTTTTTGTTTTGGGTTTTTT
>JBCJKH010068646.1:35144-49054 GCA_039877255.1 Loriculus beryllinus | reverse complement strand
ATGTAGTTCATTAAGTTCACTGGTTCATTACGTATCTTCTATTATAAAACATTCTTTGATATATTTTATAATAGAAGATATAAAGTTGACTTTTTAATTTTGTGGAAAAATTAGATTAAGAATTTTTTTACTGATTGTTAGGCTAGCAAAGTTCTGGATGGTCAGCTTTAGTTGATGTGTTAGAAGTCAAAATCAGAAAACCACTATGGATTAGAGTAGTTTGCATTTGGATAATGACAGTGATGATGAACTGTAAGACTGTGAGTGGGCTTACATATACTCGTGAGGGCGCTTAACACTCTGTATTGCATTCACATGGTCCATTCACTTAGGACTATGTGTTTGCCTACAAAGGTGTTTTAGTCCTCCTGCTCTCTACCTGTGAACGTGTTGCTTCTTCCCTTTGGTTGGTGTTGGTGTGTTTGTGGAGTGTGTGGTAGGTCACTTCAGCTCACTGAGGAGCTAAAGCTAACCCCTTCAAACAAAAACAAATGGTCCAAAAGGGGATGAGATGGATGGAATGTGTCCTCCAAGTGTATTTATGGGTGCTTGCGTTATGTAAAGACTACCACAAAATCAATATGGGAGGCAATTAGGGTTTTCATAGATGAAAATCAAAGTTGGAAACAGTATGGAGCTGAATAAGATTGGAAACTGTTTAAAGATGGGGGCAGAGACCCAAAATACTTTCGTGTTTGTTTTTTAATCTTAGGCTTTAAGTTTGCAGTTCCTGCCTTTGGTAGCAAGTGTTGTCACATTTTGCATAGTGTTACCGTTTATTTGCACTTTTTAGTACTCAGTGGCCACAAGCAATGTAGAGAGTGTCTAGTAAAGTGGTGTGTGTTGTACAGATCCTAGAGGGGTAAATGGGGGTGTGTTGCAGTTTCACAAATAGATCATTCAGCAGCAGAACTGACTTTAGCAGCCTGTAGATGTGCTATGTGATAGATTCTTCTGAGATAGTTGTGGTGTAGCTGACAGTCCTGATTTTTCATTCATATCAGTTCTTTAGTGTACTTTACCATGTGTCTCATAAGTTATTTGCCCCACCAATGCGGGAAGTGGACAGACTAGCCCTGTGTGGAGGCGTCCTTCTTTTGTTCCTGTGTTTGGCTGCTGCTCTGGTTAATGGTTAACAAAAACCCCAACAGGATGAAGAGCCAAAATAAGACAGATTTAAGCGTTGTAGACTTCCTTGCCTTGTTCTTCCTTTGCGCTCCCCGATCCTGCCTTTGTCATTCTGTGTATCTGTATGTGGTTAATGAGATACCTGTGCCACATGTGTTACAAGTCAGTGTCTTTTGCTTTAGTTTTTACCAGATTCGTGCATCTATGAAAATTCCTCCAAGAATTCCACACAAATTGGAAGCTAGCTTGTTACATGCAACTGGTAAGTGCAAAATCTTTTAATAAATGATGTCATTATTTTGCCTTGCTAATTAAGAGAGTGTGCTTTTTGTCTTACGTTGTGGTAACTAATATAAAAGGGGGTTGGTTTTGTATTTTTTTTATTAACACAGTAAAAAGATAAATTGTATGATGTCCTGCTGAAGAGCTAGCCTGTGCTTAGCAGTGAGACTTAAATGTTCATTACGGAATTTGTATTACTGTTTTTCCTCTGTTGATTCTCTTTGCTGGTAGCAAAACATGGTAATTCCTTTATATTAGTGTCTTGTGATTCACACTGATCTGCTCAGCCTTTTCCATATTTCAGGCTAAGATGATGAAGGGCAGATCTCATCTAAGTAGATACCTCAGAGTAATGCAGACCTTCAGGTACAGACTCTTACACAGGTTTCTAAGCCCATTCTTTCTGAAAAGAACATTTTGAAAGGATCCATTGTTGCTGTTTTGAGACTTGCTCTGTTGGTGTCCGGTGACAGCCGAAAATTGATTTAACCTCCTGAACAGAATTACCTACTCTTCTGTTTTCTTTTTTTAACCTGGCACTCACTTTTGGTTTCTTTGTCCTAGCAAACTGAGACCAGAGGAACCTGTTAGTGCTCTAATTCTGTGAAGCCCACACCTCAGCATGCTGCAAGAAAAAACCCCGAGTTTTCAAATCTTAGGCAAAATTCTTGGAATTTCAAGGAAGAAATACGTACTGCAGTCTGAGAAAATGTGATAAGAGATTACTGAAACATGAAATTTGGAGGCTGTTTTAAAAGTAACTCTTAGTAGAGCGCCAAAGGTAGATAGGAGTTCTAGTCAAGCTTCCCAAATATTTCTTGGATTTTTGTGAAATAAGTAATTCATATGAACCAAGATTACTCCAAAAATAAAGTTTCGTGTGGTTTAGGAAATTTAGCTCTGCTAAACTGATCCTTTAATAAAACACACTTTTTTTTAATAATGACATTTAATGATATGTTTAATATTTCGTGGTATATTTTAGAATGGACTTCAGGCTTGGGGTTTTTTTTTCTGGTTTTTTTTTTGGTTTTTTTTTGGTTTTTTTTTTTTGGTGTTGTTGGGTTTTGTTTTGGGTTTTTTTCAGAAAGCTTCAGTCTTGTTAGTAAATTGTGGCATGTGTTAGCCTCTCTCTTACTAGGCATAAAGGATGTGAACACTAAGACTGCAGTTTAATGTGAGTTTAGGTCAGCAGTGCTGTCAAAAACTAAATGAGGCCGTGACTCCCCCTGCCCATTCCTTACTTTCATATAGCACTGTCCATAGCTGACTTTAAAAAGTAGTTCAGTCTTGTTCACTTCACATTTGTGAGACCTTGCTCCCCACACAGATGAGGCTGAGCCTGTTCTGGTGTCAGCATTTCCTCTTTAACTTCTCTCTCACTTCTGAGGGTGCTGTTTCACGTCACACTAAAGTCAGCAGAACTGAGGGCTGTAATTCAGAGTTGGATGCTGCATAGGAAGTGGGACCTGAGCCACATGTCTCCATTACTTCTTTTGTATCAGACTGGAGTGGCAGATCCCTTCTGCTGATGCTGTGCAGCTATATCAGATTACATGTCATGTGAAACCATACCCGCTCTGCCCTTCACCTTACATGGATGGGTACAAGCTAAAAGTGGCATTATATATAGGGGAATTACACTTTAGTGATTAAGCCATTGTAAGTATTTTGTCCAGAACACCTAAATTGATGATGTGTGTGGAAGAGCTTAAGCAAAACCCTGTATTTTGCTTGTTTCTAGTTTCTGAAGGGAGGTTGAACTAAGATTTTATAAAGATTAATTATAGGGTGGAAATGTTTGCCAGGTGCAGTAATTTTATATCAGAGACCTCTAAGTCTCAAATATGTGAAGGACAAACTTTGCAGATTTCTAATTTCTTTTTTGGATTCCTTTGAAGTAATTTATAAAGTAGAATCAAAAGCATCGATTCTACCCCTGCAAAACAAACAAACAAACAAAAACACCCAAACACAAAAACCTGGAAAAAAAAAGAAAAGACCCAAATATTTTGCATTTTCACAATTTCTAAGACTTTGGGTTCTGTAAGAGGTGGATGTTATTGAGCCTGCTTGTAGATGAGTAATAAGAATGTGTCAGTATTTCTGTTACTTCTCTTCTATCCTCTTTATGTGTTGTTTCAAAGGAATAATGCCCATCATGATATTTCCTGTCTGATAACCCCTTACTATTAAGCTAAATACTTCCTCAGTAACTGTTTTAAACCTTTCCCTTTCTCATTTCTTCTACAAGTCTTTTAACCTTTTCTTGACAAAGGATTCCCTAACAATTTATCACACTTTTGTGAACTCTTTGTGATGAGCAGCCACTGGACTGAAAGCAGAAGTGTCAAATTGAATGAGAAATGTTAAAGTGATACACATAGAACTGGTCTGGCTAGAGTAGTATCCAAAGATCTGGAAGGAAAGAACAAACCACCTTTGTTCTTCATTAATTCAGTGGTATATGTCAGTTAACCTCTCTGCCTCATCTGTAGGTAACTAAGAGTTCTCAGCGAGGTTAAACTTTTCGAAATCAACATGAATACTGGATGAAACAAGACAGATTTCAAGATTTTTATTACAATTTTTGGTGCCTAGAATGTTTTACTCCAACTTGGAGTAAAGAAGATGTTCTTCAGAACTTACATTAAAATCAAATTATGTTAAAAATATCAATACAGTGTTTGTTTGAAACAAAATGCACTCCTTCAAACTCCAGCAGTAGCTGACTAAGATGGAAACTGCTGAGAATGTTGGTGTTAAAAAGCAGTCATGAAACTGGTAGGAATGATGTTTCAACTTATTAGCCTCTCTGGGTTTCCGGATTCTAGGCCAATTATATTAATACTTGTTTCTCTTTTTTTCAGGCACAGATCTTGCCTTTCCTGCTTCAGTCCATGACAGTATAGTTTGCAGTAAAACATTTCAGATTCTTTACAAAAATGAGGAAGTTTCTGTGAATGATGTGATGATTTTCAAAGTAAAAATGCTGTTAGATGAGAGGAAGGTAATCTTCTGTTCAACTTTACTATATTCAGCTCCTTAAATCTTTGTTATGTACAGTTTGGACTAGTATAAATAAGGCATCGGAAAACATTTCATGCTTCTACAATTTCTTTTTAGATTGAGGAGGCTCTTAATGAGATGAATTTTCTACTAACATTAGATCTGCACTTCACAGATACAGACTATTCGTAAGTTTAAACATAGAAGATTTCATTAAATCAACTATATATGTTAACTTGTTAAACTGATTAAATCTGTATTACATGTAGATATAGTATGTTCATATTAGACATATATGAGGGTAAAAAAGAAACTCAGTGCTGAAGTCTGTTAAGATTTCATAACGGGTATGTCTCTTTCTGGTTTTTTGTTTTAATTTGCTTTTCCTGGGGGTGCTATCATTGCATCCCAAAGTATAGACCTGTGCTGAATTGCTGTCTGCATCAGATATTAAGACTTGCTCTTTAAATACGATCGTTCTGATTGTACGTTATTCTGTTTGAATTTCTCTTTAGACCAGATGACCTGAGCACACTACAGCCAATTAGTAGCCGAACTTTAAAGTTGCACTTTAACTTACACCGGGGCCTTCATCATTACATCAATGTTATGTTTGATTACTTCCACCTTTCTGTCATATCGGTTATAGTACATGCTTCTTTGGTTGCCCTGCATCAGCCATTGATAAGGTAATCTCTTATTAATAAAATGCAGATAAATTATTGACTGTCCAACATTCCTACAAAATTAGAATACTTAAGGAGTTAAATTCATGGCAAATACAGTTTTCTTAACAATTTTGGAGTTCAGGGCCCAGACAGATGAGAAACTTACTGTTTTCGTGGAACAAATTTTGAGTTTGCTTTTGTTAGAAATTACACAGTATAGAAGAGAGATATCCAAGACCTAGGAAGAGGAGGAATGTGTAAGTACGTGTATTTCTACATGTATATTTGTAGGTATAAATATTTAACATTTTCTTAAGCAGGAAGATCTGCTGCTCTCTCTAGTTAGTGACTGAAATAGGTGCCATTTAATACAAATAGAGTGGTTTCTGTTAGTTGTCTTCGCAGTTTTCAGTTATTATTGTAATGGCAATTATGTTGGCAAATGCTGCATTTACTGTTTCCCAAAGGAAATGGGAGAATTTCATTTTCACTTTTTTAAAGGTTTTACCTAATTTTTACTGAAGCCTGTTTATTTCATTGGCTTGCGTCACCCTTTGCAATCTCTGTTTACTTCACTTCTCTGTCTCAAAAGTAAGTGTGAAAAAGGGCCATGCAGTCAGCCACACATAGAAAGTCTTCTTGGAACAGCTTTTTCTTCAGCATATCTATCTTTGTCTTCTTTCACAGCCTTCAAATACTACATGTTACTCCCCTCAATTTTCTTCCTATTCAAATTCTGGATGTGCCGTATATGTCCAAACTTTTAGCTTGTCCCTGTCTACGATCATGGAAAGCTGTGTCTTTAGGTGTGTTAGACAGCTGGCCTATGCAGTAGGACTGTGCTAGTTTGGAGGATGCAACTGGAATTTTTTCTTTTTTGACTTTTTTTCTCCCTCAAAGTTGGATTGTTGTGGTAATGGAGTTTAGGAATGGTTATATAAGAACTGAACCGGGGCATCTGAAGGGATGGTGTGGCATTATTTGGGAGAGGAGCAGTTAACGAGGAGGTGGGAATTATCTTAACCTAGTATTGTCACTGAAGATGTCATCTGAAAAAAATAATTCACTTAAAGTAGCAGCATGTGTGTAAAGAAAAAATTTTCACACTGTACCACAAGTAAAATTCAGGCATTTCACCTGTATTCGTCCCATAGCTGTAGAGCCAAACCAGGTTTCATTACTGATTCTCAGTCAGAAATGTATTTGTCCCTCCCGATGTTTTAAAAGGTTGCAGAAAGTGAAAGCATTTTCATGCATTTTTCTCCTCTGTTTCTGGCTTTTGAAGTTATGATACAATTACACCATTTAATTTTAAACCTGAACTTGATGCAACTTGTGTAAGGAGATAATGGAACAAACCAGCAATTTCTATGCTGCTTTTGTTATCTTTAGAGCAGAATGTTACTGCTGGCCACAAAATTGTTTTAAGGATCTGAGTTGTCCTTAAAATCTGTCTGGAGGGGAAGAGGAAGAAACCTTCAAATTTAGTGCTTTATTTCAGCTGGGCTACCCCATATCCAGCCCACTTTTCTGGAGCAATTCTTTCTGAGAAACCTGAACATAGCAGACTTCACTCCCTTTCATTCTTTGGGCTTTCCTGGGGTGACAGTTTGCTCTTCTGTTTGGGTCACGCATTACTGATACCTCTTCCTTTCATAGGGGTTCATTTCTTGAGTGTTTTCTTTTTCAGGGTAGCATCCACATTCACCTTGTCATGGAAACAACCAGTATTGCACTTTCCTTGAAAAAGAGGAGATAATTCCATTTGGTTACAGCCCTGGAGTCCTGTACAATCTACTCTTTTTATTAAGCTGTCATTGCTTATCTTTTTCTGCCCATTATCTAAAAGTCTGCACTTTCCTGCATTCATTCATCTTTCACTCAGCTTTTCTAGTTCTTTGTTATTGCAATGCAGCTTTGTTGCAGGAGGCTGTGTTCTCCCAGGGCTCTCCCAGGATGGGTTCTTCTCAGTAGGCAAAGGTCAGGTATCCTGTAGGAAAACAACAGCGGTAGTTTGTGTGAAAGCTTTACAGCTGCTTGTTACTGCTTCAATTTTATCGTTTCAATTAGATGAAGTTTGCATTGGAAATGATGAGGAAAAACTGGCACAGAGTCTCCTGGCACAAAGTCTGCTGACCTTCATGGTGCGAGATGGTAACAGAACAGTTGAGGGTAATAATTTCATGTATTTCTCCAGCTAGCTGGAGACCTGCTTCGACGAAAACTGCTTCAAAAGCACTGCTTTCCTAGTGCAAGCACCAGAAACTTAACTGAGGTGTCTGAGCCATCCTGAGGCCTTTTAAAAGGCCAGCTGACCATGCTAGGAAATTCCAGGATCATACTGAGGGTCCTTGTTTATACTGCCTTTCAAGGAAAGTCAGGGATGTGTTTAAGTAGGATACTTTTGTGACATACAGTATGTTGAAATTATTGGTTCATTTGTGCTTTTTTGCAGTTTTCCTCGCCCAGTGAAGAATACGTGGTTGAACAGGAATGCACCAGCACAAAACAGGGACTCTGTGATTCCTTCTCTTGAAAGTGTGGTCTTTGGCAATAACTACACAAAACAGTTATCAGCAGATGTAAGAGTATATCAGTTTAAGATTTTCTTTGCATGTTGTTGGGCAGTGTGCATTTTCTATTCTGCAGAAATATTACTTGATAAAGACTGAACTTGCTTGGAGTTACTCTGGTTTGCTATTTGATATGGGAAATGACAAAAATTGTTCCAAAAGCCTATGTTACATGCTTCAGAAACACACAGATGGAAAGCTTGCCATATTAAGTGTTTAACCTATTCTTTAATATACTACAGTCCATTGAAAATCACAAAAATATGGATGAGGTTTGTGAAAAGAGGCGATTTGCTTATCTGTCTCTTTTGTTATTCTGTTAACACTTCATGTATTATAAAAAATTAATATGAGCCTTATCTATTTCCTTTTTTTTTTTTTTTAGGGTTGCAGTTTTGTTGTTTCAGAGTCTTTTCTCAGCCATGCTTATAATTTCCACTACACGCTTTGTGCCAGTTTGCTGCTTGCTTTCAAAGGATTACATAGCTATTTTGTTATGATAACAAAGGAGCTCCCCTCTTCTCACCGCATTGAGCTGGGTATGTAGAACGTAGTAAAATGCATCACTTTCTGTCAGTGTTTATTAAAAATACCACTCTTCTAGATTAAACTGGCATTGATTTCATACATCTTGTAGATCTAAAATCTTTTTTGCTTGGGCTGAGCTGAAATTAATAACTTTTTTTTAAAAAAAAGAAGCATGTACTGTCAACATTTTTAATAAAATGAGGAGATAGCAGCCTGATTTTAAGTAAATATTTTCTTGTTGGTCTTGATTTACCCTGTTATTTCCAAGTCACTGTGGTTAGTGGTGAGAAAGAGAAATTTTTAATCTGAGTAGCATGCTGTACTTGTTTAGTTTTTATACGGAAACATTGTATATTTGTATAAAAATTGGAACTCTGGAAGCTTTTATTTGAGAAGAATATTATAATGGAAACTTACCTTAAAAAAGACCTACAAGAAAAAATTGCTGCTGGCTCAGTTTTTAGTGTAACTTTTAGGCAGCCTTAGTTACCTAAGAATTAGGAAAATACTTGAATAGACAAGAACTGTTTCTATAAAACTGAGTAGTTAAAATACAGTTTCAGGGAAGCTATTTCTTCAATAAAGTTAAAATTAAACTCTTACAAAGCAGTCTCATAGAAAGAAACTTAAGTTCTATGGCAAATAAGACTTCCAGTAACTACATTTCTTAGAAGTAACTGTAAAATTGCTGCATTAAACGTATAGAAATGTACATTACATTTCTGTAGAATGCAGGTATATTAGAGAGCCTAGCCTCAACTTCTGAACTAGGAGAAGAGTGGAAGTCAAAAAGAAAAAAACATTAGCATTACGAAGGATGATTTAGACTTTCCCCTCATCAAGCTTACATATTTTTAGTCATGTAAAGTTCTGTTTCAATCTGAAAAATAAATTTTTTGGACTTTACATTGATTTCAGACAGCATTTATTGAATGGAGATGTTTTTTGGTGGTTTTTTTTTAGTGTTGGTTAATTTTACCAATGTCAAAACTAAGCGTTATGAAGCAATAATGTTGGAAATTGAGATATGAAAGCTATTTTAAAAATGTGATGCGGTCAGTTGGTGATTCAAACAAAAAAATGTTTCACTTGCATATTACAAAACACAAAGCTATTACAAAAAAAAAGAGGGAGGGAGTGCATTACAGATCTAAGCATAGAAAAATACCAAAAGCTGAGGCTTTTTCTTTATAGAAGCAAAAATACTGCTACAGTTACAGTGCAAAAAGTATTTCTGTGTCAGTTATCTTAATCTTGATATGGAGGGGAGCACCCTATTAAAGGAATGACTCAACTGTTAGTCTTCCTTTTAAGGATAAAATGTGCTTTTTCCCAAATAGTGGCACTGTTGTTGTGAGGCTAGATGTGCACTAAATCTTGATACTTTGGTGTTTCAGATAGGACCTTTAATTCCCCTAAAACATTCTTGCAAAATATATCTATAACAGAAAAAAGCCAGCCGTTGAGTTTCATAGTTTGATTGTATCTTTCAAACCTCATTGAAGTCACCGAAAACGTTTTTATACGCTTCAGTGAACTTGAGTCAGGCCTTTCGTCATTTCTGTGGGTAATTTAGCTTACCTTTAGAAACGTAAGCTTGAACAGCAATGCTCAGAATAAATACATGAGGAGAAAATTACTACTGACATTTAACATTCATTGTACATATTTTGCTGACGGTTTGTTTCTTGTGGAATTTTTATTTCTTTTTAAGTCTCTGCTAGAGCTACTTTGTTTTCTTACTTGTAAATCTGTTTCATTTATTTCAGTTAATTTTTATATATGTTGATTGGGACAGTTGGTAGAACAAAAAGGACTAATAATGTAACAAGCTACTTTTGCTCATGAAAAATAACTAATGCCTACTATTAATGCTAATTTTTCTAAAATTCGTCAACATTAAAATGTAAAAGCTGTGTTTCTGTGATGTCTGCAAAGAAACTGAAGTTCTTCAGACCCCACAAAGTACACAGTTGTCATTTGCATTTATTTTTCATTTTTAAAGTAAATGAACTGTTTTATTATGAAGATCTATGTCTGAAGTTTAAATGCACATTGAAGAAAAAAAAGCTTCAAGTCCTGTTTAAATCCCAGAATCATCATTTTTTGGTTTTAATTAAATTCTTACCTCTTTAATTTTGTTTCTTCTATTTGCTTTGCTGTTGCTCTGTTATACAATTTTAACACAGCACAGTGACTTTTCAGAAGCATGTGCAGACAACTGTGGGACTCCATAAGTGTAATTGAGTATTTAAGTAGTATTGGTTTCAGGAAGTAAAATATGCTAGCTCAATGTATATCACAAGTGTTCTAATCTAGAAAGTACACTGAAATTATATGCTTTCATGTACTGATCTAACTGCACTAATTGCTAGGCTAGCAATAAGCTTTTTTACTAACTTTAAGGCAAATAATAAATCTCAGCTGAAAAAAAAGGAGTGTAGTAACTAGCCATGTGTGTGCAATCCCTATAACTAGCCAAGGCCAGCATGCAGGTCCTTTATGAACGCCTTCTCAGAAGAAAATATCCACGAACCCAGAGAGACGCCTACCTAGGTATGTTTTCAAAGCAGGTGATATAACCCCTCAGCTTTTATTAATACTATAAAATACTATATTCTTGTTCATAATATAAAATATTACATTCTTTTCTAAAGAGTACTATTTCACTATTCGGCCAGAATGAACTTATATTGAACTCTTATGAAGTCTGCAGAATTGAACTGCTTATTTCTAGGCTGAATATAGATAATAAAGATGAGAAATTATTGCTGGTTTTTGATTTAGTGTTGTCCTAAACAAAAATGATTAAAGAGTACAGTCAGTTGTTACCATTTAAATAAAATAGCTAATTATTAAAGTTTTACATAATTCATCACAGACTCAAATATTTTAGATTACTAAAGAATAATACCTTTTCTTCCTGAGAAATCTTTCAGGTTGCTTCTGGTATCTCAGGGCTTGATTCTTCCAAACACTACACAAGACTTTTCAAAGTTTAACATGAATTTGTCTGTATCTGAATTGCCAATTTTCGCTTTGGAGAGTGTCAGTGTTGGCCTGGACAAAAGATGACAGTGCTATCTTTAAGCACAAGGAAGTTTGTGATGGGAAAAGAATAAAATGGCAGTACAGTCTCATATTAGGTCACCAGCTTAATAATTTATAACTGTATTTTGGTTTTGTTTTAAAAAAAAAGATAAAACTGGTTTGTAGGAGAGCCTGCAATATTGCATCAGATATTTGCTGCATAAACGTTATTGCTGTAGAATGTTATGGTAAATTTCCTTTTGTCTTGTATTGCCTCTATTATTTTTTTTATATATATATTTTGGGATTTTTCCATAATGATTTTAGACTTAAATTTTAAAGGTTTGTCACAATGCAACTGAGGATAGGCTTTGAACAACATAAGTAATCATTTTTGTATCTCATAAGTAAACATTTATTTTCACTAATGTAAAACATAAAGTAAATGATATTTTCACTAATGTTACAATTTATGTGGCCATAAACACACCGAAAGTAGTATCGTATCAAACTGTTTTCATATATTTTCAGAATAGTTATAAATACATATCTTTCAGAAAAGTTGTAACAGTCATCATGTACTGTTCAGCTAACACAGGTGTACATAGTTTCTTTTAAAAACAGTTCTAAAATTGTTTCTGAGAACTTAATGCATTTCTGCAGTTTGCATATTTTCTCAGAACTTTGAGTTGTGTGAATTAGATTTAAACTAAATGCCAAACAAATTAAGTGTAATGGATGCAATTAGTTGAAAATCAATATATACTTACCAAATCTAGGTGGTATTGGAAGACCCTGTTGCCATTCTGTAAGCTCATGTTTATTATCTGTGTCCTAGATTTATTGTTGTGGGTTTCAAGGCATATTTTGTTCATGTATGTTTTCAAGAAATATTGTAGGGTTTTTTTTCCTTAATACTGTCCTTCAAAAATGTATTTAAATATAAATAGTTGTTACAGACAATTTTAGGGTTTATAAAGTGTTTCCTTCATGTAGCAGGAAATCAAAACATAGGACTAAATTATTTGATTAATTAGATTCCCTTAAGTAGACTAGGAATGATTTAACAAGGAAAAACATCTCACGTGAAAGAAGAAATCTGTTTATATATAAGTCATTTGAGGTTCAGATTGAGTTTAAGCTGCCATATCATGGAAGATTGAATTGTTCTTAACATTGAGCTGTTGAGAGAAAGATCAATTAAAGAACAGTTTTATTTGACTAAAACATGATTACTCAAACAGTTAAAGAATTGTATTAATATTAATGTAGCTTTCAAATCAGGTAAATAATACACCTGTAGGAAAATGGTTTTGGCATTAGGTATCTCTGGAATATCAGAGGTAGATGAGGAATTGCATTACCCTGGTTGTGAGCAATTACACTGCTGCTGAATAGCTGAGCAGCTCTCAATGCATAATCTGCAAACTGTATCATCTAAATAACAGTATTTTCAGGTATAATTTTGAATGAAAAATTGGTCTTCTTGACAAGGGATCATGAGTAATAATTGCAACCGTTTTTTTTTAATCAATTCTATCCTCAATCTCAGAAATTGCTAAGAAGTTATTTTAATAGGAGTTTATAATTTACTTGATTTAAAGTTGACTGTGGCATTTAGTGCAGCTTCAAGTTTTATTTGATGGGTTCATTTTTCTGTTTTAAAATTATTTTGTGGGATAATTGGTTTTATTCTGCAAATCGGAAAATACGTGTTTCACGGATATGTCTTCTCATCTTTCCAGAAAACATAGATGTAGAAGTTCGTCTTACAGAATTGTGTGAAGAAGTAAAGGTACAGGGTTTTTTCATCTATTAACTAAGTGACATAAGTATAGAGTATGCTCATTTCATGTGCTACTTGGAAGTAAACTGTTTGTTTCAGTGATTACATTCTATATGGGTTTTGCCAATACTTTTTTCAACCGTTTCTCATTCAAAGAGAAATGGCTCAACTGACTCTGAAACTTAACTATAGATCTGGTGGTTTGGTGTGTCAGTAGTAGCCATGGTAGCCTTTGCATATCATGAAACTGAAGCTTATAGAAAGGTGGATTACTTGTATTAAAATAACATTTTGAATTTAGGATTCGAATTCTTTGGTTTTGATGGTATTAAGTAACAATGTTAGAAGATGAAGCAGTAATAGGAAGTTGTACAAAAGCAGATTCTCCAAGTGATCCCCTCACCTGGAAGGGCTTGTCCTCATACTGTCTCATTCTGTTTTCCTGCATTTGCAAGGAAAAACTGTCTGTTTCCAATTCCAGTGCTCTCTCCTTAGTCAGAACTAGCCCCAGTGAATAGCTAATTTCCTTGTCACAGCAAAGTTTAAAGCACAGGTTTTAAAACTTTTTTGAAAGATTGTCCCTGCTTTGCTGGCTAGCTGGCCATCTGCCTGGCTGTTGAACATTAGGCTTAATTTTCATTACTGTAGTAGTCGTATAACTTCAAGGAAGTGTAATGCTATCTTTAAAAGGGTATCATTAGTATCTGCAGACAAAGCCAGCAGTTAGCTCTCTATGGCCAACTAATAATCTTTATATATTAGAAGTTTTTTTTACATGTACATTCTTTTGTTACTCCCTTAGCTTGCTAAAGTATGTTCATATTGTTTCCCTTTTCTCTGTTCTTTTTGTGCAGTTCTCATCAAAAATTCCTCTTATTTCCTCTGTCATCTGCTAAGTTGGTATTT
>JBCJKH010068646.1:14146-28594 GCA_039877255.1 Loriculus beryllinus | reverse complement strand
TTTTGTTACTGTCTTTGAAATGTGCATCTGAAATCGTTAGAAACAAAAGGGTTTTTTTGCACAGTAGTTTACTGTGAAAAGTTTGAAACACATAGCTCTGCAGAATACCTAATGGGTTTCTACTTCTGAAGGTAATCCTCAAACACATTCAGAAGTGTACATCAGTCTTTTCCTTCCTGTAGAAATTTCTTCTGATATTTTTGTGTGTTACTGTTTCAGATGATCCCGGTTTGGATGATTGATTTCTTGGTAATCAAGCTGTCAGTAGGCAGCTGAATCTAATACAATTCCCCTCAGTCCCAGTGCACAAAATACACATCTCTGTCACTAGTCTTGTCTGTGGCATCCTCTTCCCTCCCACTCAGGCTGAATGTTTTTTGAAAAGTAACTGCTATACAATACATACAAGTTAATAACGTGTAGGAATGCTGCTGGGGTTTCAGAAATTCTGTGCAATATAAAACAAGCTCTGACTTTATTTGGATCTTACAGGTGCGCAGATTTGCAGAAGCATTCTTTTGTCTTGAGCATCCTAGGCAAGCTGCCCTTGCTTATCAAGAACTACAGTGAGTAGCCTTTGAAGTGTACAGTATGTAGCATTATTCTATAGCTTCTGTTGTGTTAGAAGTACTGTCTTGCAAAAATTCTTACGTAACAATTTCAAGAGAAACTTACGTTCTAAATTGAGATTTGAAATTTTTAATGAAAGTTATATAAGAAGCTGTTAAAGAACTGTTACAGCTATCAGATAATTAATTAGTAGAAAAGTTTCCACTAAAGTGAATGAAACTACTGCTAATTTCTCTTAATGTAAAACCAAACAGTTCTGTTTTTTTCATGTAGGACCTACTTCCTTTTTTTCAGTGCTCAGAGTCATCTACAGATGTGTGCAGCTATCAAAAACACTTCCTTCTGCAGTTCTCTTCCACCCCTCCCTATTGAATGCAGTGAACTAGATGGAGATATGAACTCGTTGCCTATAATATTTGAAGATCGATATTTAGACTCAATTACTGAAGGTAAACATACCTCACAGTTTGTTTCTTTTTGAAGAAATGGGAAAAAATTAAGTAAAACCTGAGTCTTTTTATTTGCTAGGAAAATTTTCTTTAGTTTGAGTTTTGAGGGTGTGTAGAGTTCTGTGATGACTAGTGTTTTATAGCTTCAGTTACTTGCATAATCTTGTTATAAACAATCCTTTTTCTTTTTTGTTTCTTCTTTTCCCCCCTTCCTTTTTTTGGGCGAAAGATCTGGATGTGCCCTGGTTGGTAGTTCAGAGTCTTCCAAGGTCAGAGTCCAATAAACTGGATAAATTTGAAGCTGAAGAAGGTTTTGTAGCTGGTTTTACTAGCCCGGAACTGAAAATAAGAGGTGCCTCCAACGTTTGGCATTCAGAAAGTGAAAAGATGCTAACAAAAACTTTGAAAGGGAAAAATGAAGATGCAAATAAATCCAAAGTTAAGGTTACTAAGCTCATGAAAACAATGAAACCTGAAAACACAAAAAAAGTTGTGAAACAGAACTCTAAGGACTCTGTGGTCTTAGTAGGCTACAAATGTTTGAAAAGTGCAGCACTGGAAGATGCCTCTAGAAGCTCAGAAGGCAGGCCTTCATACAGTGCTAACGAAGGGCTGGATCCTACATTAGGTGGATTTCCTTGTGATACAAAGACATGCACCAGACAAGTAAGTCAAGGAGAACTTCCATTTTTGCCATCTGGAACTGAGGAAAAGACAGCCAAGACTGAAGTTGTCCAACCAGGTCCAGGTAGCCCTGTGCACTGTGAAAATGTGGCTGGTTTTGATAGACTTAGTATCTCCCAGACGGGCTCTGGAACTGTACAAACAAATAGTGCTCTACAACCCATAGGTGCACTTGAAGGTTGTCATGGAGGACAGCCAGCTTCCTCAGGAGTCAGGACAATTGAGGTTAAACCAAGTAATAAGAATCCCTATGAAGGGGGGAAAGTAACTGTTCACATTGGATCATGGGCAGAGTTTCCGCAAGATGGAGTGCAAGGAGAGAATTTGCAAACACCCAATATTCATTGTTCAGAATCTGGAAATAAAATGAATTTGGTAGAACAGGAGCCAGTGCTTGGAAAGGAAGATGTCCATGAAAGAAACTTCCAACATACCAGTGACGTCTTGACAAAAAGTAAAAGTAATCAGCCTGCCCTTTCTACAAAAGAAAGTCAACTTTCTGCAAGTGGAGACATGACTAAATTGCTAGAAGTTAGTGTGACATATGCCTCTTCTAGGTTTTCAGATTCAGGTGTAGAAAGTGAACCAAGTTCTTTTGCAACCCACCCCAACGCTGATCAGGTTTTTGAAAACTTTCAAGGGCAAAGTGCATACAATGGTGAGAGAGCATTTCCTCAGCTTTTACTAAAACCAGACTGTGCTGTAAAAAACACGATAGAAAGCCATTGCACTGAGAGTACCAGCGCTGTAAGTGAAATACAGTCGTCCCTGACATCCATAAATTCTCTGCCTTCAGATGATGACGAGCTGTCACCTGATGAAAACTCAAAGATATCTATTGTACCTGAGCACCAGTTAAGCGACAGTAAAACGGTATTAGATCTTGGAGCCACTGACTTGCCAAAATCAAACACCAGTTTGCAGCAACAGTGTGTTGTATTTTCAGGGCCTTTGGATAGCAAAACTGTATCTATACATTCCTCACTCTCAGGAACAGAAGATCTCTTACACTTAGTTGTTTCAGATGAAGATACATCTACTCATGTGAAAAGTTACAGCCCACAGGCAGACCTTGGCACAACCTGCAGGGACTCTCAGGACATTGAAAGGCATCTTAACATTAAAGAAGAAACAGTTAAATTGCATTTGGAAGTTACTTGTGTGAGTGAGCCATCTGTTGTTTCAGGTTCTTCATCTGTAAATGCAGTGAATGAGGTTGAGAAAAGAAATGAAGGAAAGCATAATGAGCCTTTAGAGCTAAAGGAGACCACTGAAGAGCTGTCAATAGCTCATACAGATAACCCTTCTCCAACCAGTAGTACTGATATGGTAAAGCAAGGGCTTGTTGAAAACTATTTCGGATCTCGAAGCAGCACAGATATTTCAGATATTTGGCCTGTGGACAACAGCAATCCTGTTAGCCCTCAAAAGGAAACATCTGAAAAACAAATCATTTGCTCTTCTCAACAAGATGAAGAGGAAGAGGATGATCAGGAAATGATTGAAAACGGGTATTATGAAGAAACAGACTATAGTGTATTAGATGGAGCTTCCAGTGCTGACCAGGGTCATGGCTCAGCAGAAGAGAGAGGCCTGAGGTCTGAAAGGATTGATGGTGCGCCTCTGCGAGATGGAATGAGCATGCGTCCTGTCTGTACTCCTGGTTGTCTGTCTTTTCCTTCTTCTCTGAGAGACTCTCCTTGCAATGTTATCTGTTCTTCAAGGCACAAATCTGATGCAATTACACAACAGCCAGGCAGCACATGCTACAGCTCAGCTTCAGCTGTATCCTGGTATGAAAGCTCCCCAAAACCTCAAATGTTAGCGTAAGTGATTGTTTTAAACCAGTTTTTTACTTTTAGAAATTATGTTAATATGGCATAAAAAGAGGAAAAGAAGAGTTGTTAGGCTCTTAGAGTGCCCCCAGGACTGTGCTTGTGGATTCTGCATGCTCAGTAACATCACGTTTTAGATGTTCAGACACAAAGTGTGTTAGCACTGAATTCCTTCTAACATTATCATGTCATTTCATGTGGTTTGACAAACTTAAACCAAAACACAATTTTTTATTTCATTTCACTGATACGTTGCTTAAAAAATAATCGTATCACTGAAAAGTGATGTTGTAATCGCTGCTGAGCATAAAGATGGTGGTTTTTGAAATGGAAGCTGTTAAAAAGAGGGCTGGAGCATGTCCCCTATGAAGACAGGTAGAGCTGAGCTTGTTTTGCCTGCAGAAGAAAAGAAGGCATTGGGGAGACCTTAGAGTAGCCTTTCAGTACCTAAAGGGGGCTACCAAAAAATCTAGAGAGGGACTTTCTACAAGGGCATGTAGGGAATGGCTTTAGACTGAAATAGGGTAGATTCAGATTAGACATCAGGAAAAAATTCTTTACTGTGAGAGTGATGAGACACTGGCACAGGTTGCCCAGAGAAGCTGTGAATGCCCCATCCCTGGCAGTGTTCAAGGCCAGGTTGGATGGGGCTTTGAACAACCTCCTCTACTGGAAGGTGTCCCTGCTCATGGCAGGGGAGTTGGAACTGGATGATCTTTAAGGTCCCTTCCAACCCAAACCATTCTGTGACTCTATGATGATTCTATGAAAATAGCAAGCATAGGAAAGTACACTTTGAATTTAAAAGCATAAAACCAAAACCAGTCTGTAACTAGTTTTCCATCTACCTGGTGAAATGAAGCAAATGTGCAATGCAAGCCAAGGTAATGGCCTTATTTTTTGATCTTAACCCAAAACATAACACCTCAGAGCCCATAGTGCTGTAAATTACTCTGCAATTTGGATACCAGAAAAGCCAAATTTAGAGGAATATCAGGGATCCCAGATTTCACCTCCTCTTGCTGATACTCCCTGCTGCTAACTGAACATGGGAAGCAGCAGCTTAATGTGTTGTACTGGAAGTAAAGTGTTGCTATGGGAGAGAAGAAAGCTTGAGAAGAGAGGTACAAAAAAGAATGCTGAGCAGATAGAAGAGATAAAAAGACCAGGTAGTTTGTGGTAAGCAGCTGAGAAGAGGAGGGAAGGTTTTTAGCAGTAAAAGAAAACAGTTTAGAAGTGGTCAGAAAAATAGTATCTGAAATACCGGAGAGTAGGTACTGGTATGGAATGGAAGTATTAAAAGCAGAGGCTATTTCATGTGTTCTGTAAAAATAAAAGAAAGGGGTAACTTGGAGTAAAATCAAGGACTTGACCTTGGGGAAAGCGGAGACTCCCGGAGCTTGGGATAACTGGGATTTCTAGAGGGCACGATCTGCACCACAGAGAACCAGCCTTGGTACGTTCAGTTCAGAAAACATGCCTGGAGTGCAGACTCAAGTAACTTCTGTTGCAGAGTGATAAGACCAGCTGCCTGTAGTGGTTTCTCTTTAGGCTGACTTCACTGAGACTTGTTCCTGCCGGTTAATGGGGAATGAGCTAAAGATAAAGCTGGGAAAACAGAACAAAAAGTAGAGTAGGAGGAAAACAGTGAGCAAGCAGAAGAAGTTAGCATACAGCATGATGCTGGGAGGGATTATGTGGAATAGACAGGTTAAGTAGGGAAAGAAGCGTAAGGAAGCATAAAGCCTGAAGTGCTGCAGGGAAACTGATACGCAGTTAATTATGTAGGGAAGAGGAAGAAAGGGAGGAATGCAAGGAACTCCCAGCATGTGGGGAGCTCAGCTATTGGAAACCGTATAGTGTGTGTGCCTTCATATAATACGTAAAAGATCAGGGGACTGGATCTGGCAAGTGTCAGTTATTCAGCCTACCAGAGATACTTTTTGGTGCAGCACTGGATCCAGCTCTCTGCTGACCTAGGAAATAGGTTTTAAGTTTGGCAAGAATTATCAAAAGTCAGTGGAAATCTTTACCTTGATTTCTGATGCATCACAATTCCTGTAATTTTGTTACTACATTTAAACAAAGCTGTTGCTGACTCAAGACCAGAACTAAGCCAGAATCTTCAGTGGTTCCAGAAGTACCTCATGGTTCACAGAGATGTTGAAAGGAGAGAGGAGAGTAAAACTTGGGGTATGGATTTTGTTACAGAAGAAAAGGGGCTGTAGGAAGCTGCAGTAAAAAATATTTAGAAGGAAGTGGTATGTTTTGTGAAGATGCTAATTTGATAAATATATTTTCCTTCATGTCAATTACATAGAAAATAAAGTAAAAAACCACTATAAAACAGTGTTCTAGGAGACCTTACATTTGTCTGTCAATAGTAAATGTTACTTTATCAAAAATGTGGTTTTGTTCCAGTTTCCTACAGGCTAAAGAAGAATTGAGGCAAATTAAACTTCCTGGATTTATGTATAGTGATGTTTTCAAACTGGCTTCTTCAATACCTTATTTCAGTATGGAAGAGGATGACTGCTCAGAAGAAGGAATACATCTTATAGTCTGTGTCCATGGCCTAGATGGTACGCCGGGAAATTTCATACTGAATGAAATAGCAGTTCGATTAACAGTTAGGTTTAGTGTTTGTCATTGAAACCCTGAACTGAATGCATCTGAAATAGGTTTGCTGGAAGGAAGTAGGAATCCGACATTGTATGGCTGCATTTGACAATATGTTCCATAGGTTCTTTTAAATTAAGTATCTTATGTAACATTTGTCTTCTGTAAAACTTCCATGCAATTAAACCCATTTTGTACAATAGTATTTGTCCATATCATGGGAATAGAATGAAGTTACTGACAAACCAGTTTTGATTGACATTTGTAATATTACAGTGTCAAGGAAAATAAAATGTATGTATGTTGTTAGGAAAAAACTAGTATATGTAAAATGCAGTCAAGCATTTATAAAGTTTTAAAAAGTTGGCTTTATTTTATCACAGAATGGTTGAGGTTGAAAGGGATCTCTGGAAATTCTTTAGTCCAGCTCCCCTGCTTAAAGCAGGGTCACCTGCCGAGGACCCAACCCAGTTGGGGTTTGAATATTTCCAAGAGCAGAAAACAGCTTTTGTTTAAGCACTTTTAAAACAGAAATACTCCTTCTTTCTATTGTAGATGTTCAAGTGCTGTTGCATGCCTAGAAAGGACACTAAATTTACATTGGCCAAAAAATGTGGTGTTAAAAATCCCTGTGTATTTTAAGCCTTAGAAAACCCCATATGGTTAGAATTTTCTGATGAAATTGTGGGTTCATACAAGTTCTTTCCTATTAATAATAGGTTTAAATAAAAATCTTGTGCTCTAATTAAGGCAGGAAGGGTACTCTTGAAAGCATTACAGGATCACTGATGTAGAGAAATCTTCAGGATGCCAGAGAAACTAGCATTTGTTAACTTAGGTACCAGTCTAAATGTACCTTTATCTGCTGACAGTCCTCTCTGCCTTTTTATTCCATGAAAATGTTCATGATTTACCCTTATTCCTTGCTCTTTCATGGAATTATTTAAGCTCTTTAGATAACTTTTATCAAAATTAATTAAGTTTTCAAGAATGTAATGTTCACAGTGCTATGTATGTGTTGGATGCTAGGACAGAATCAAACACAACTTCCTAAATCCTTGCTTTTTAAAAACAGTGTCTGCATTGAATGTCATTTTTATAGACCATTTTGGCATTGCATTTGGCATTGCAGTTTATCTGTCGTGTCTTACTGAATTTTAGTTAGGGCTGAGAATATCATTAGCTGTGCTTAAATAGAAAATTCATTTTAGTATTTTAAGTGCTTTTATCACAAGTTAACTTCACAAGTTAACTTGTGAAGTGTTGCAAGTCTAACTCTTGGTTGTTTTTCCTTTTAAGGTAACAGTGCAGATCTAAGATTAGTGAAGACTTACATTGAGCTAGGGCTGCCTGGAGGGAGAATAGATTTCCTTATGTCCGAAAGGAATCAGGTATTTGCCAACAAAATAAGAATTTTTGTAAATCATTAAGCAGTGCACATCTTTAGATATGTTTATTTAATGGCATTATCATGTGGCAGTTTACCACATTCTCTGTGTTTTTGTGTTCTCACAATTTGATCTGTGGCTTGAGTTAAAGTAATTACAAAACATACTATGATACTGAAGGTAAATACGTAAGGAGTAATATTTATTGCTGCCATTTTGTTGTCTGTACTGATATTTCCTAAGTTCTCAATGTAATCAGTTAGGATTGTAGATAAATAACGTCAATGGTAAAAGTAGTGATAATGAAAACTGGTGTGGCAAGAAGGGAGATGTGTCATTTCAATGGATCTGAGAAATGCAAGATACCTGTATCTTGGTCTTTTATCAGTGTACTACTGTAGGGTCCACATTATGACACTGAACCAATATCAAATTGTCTCTTGTATTAAACTTTTATGAATTTTATTATTTTCAGCTGAAGTAAACTTGCCTAAACGCAGAAGACCAATTTTTACTTTTTGTGTATGTGTTACATACTGTATTAGACATACTTCAGGGATGAATCAGAACAAAGAGTCTCTCCAGTGGCTCAAACGAAAGGTTCATTTACTGCAGTAGTGTTTTTCTGGCAGTAGTTGCTGGAACAGGCTGGGCAGGCACCAAGCCATGCTCCCTCTTCTCTAGCCCTACAGTTTTTGGTAGTCTGCATTTCCGAAACTTTCTGATGTGGGAATTCCATTGAGACCATTCAGCCTAATAGCTACTGACAGATGTTGTTCCTTAATGCTGGCTGATTCTTTATGAATGTTTTTACTTGCAGTTTCTATGGCATACAGTTGAGATTGCTTCTGTGGTACACATACATGAATAATTCAGTAGCAAACAAGGATATTTAAACAAATCCCCTTACAGCTTGTTTTGGAAAAAATAATAGTTAATAATCATTCCCCATTTTCCACTTCAGTTAAGTATTTTATAAACAAGTACAATTTCTCCCTCTGGAGGCAACAAAAGAGACTTAGTCCATTCAGTATTTCTCAGGGTCACATGAGAAACAGTTTCTGGTCACCTGTAATATCCTTCCCTGCTCCTTTTCAAGCTTCTTGTAATTTAAAATAAGATGATGCAACTAGACAGGACATTTAAGATGCTTTTTTTCTGTGCTTCCCTTAATTTCCTAATGTAGCTAATTATATAGAACACAGATGTATAGCTTACTGTTTGCATATATGTTTAGGACTGTTTTTCTATGTAACATTGTTTTGCATTTCTTGCCATTTAATCACCCAGGCATGCAGTACTGTAAGATTTTTCTGAAATTCTGTTTGGTTCTAGATTTGACTCTCCTGGATATTTGCTTTTGTCTGCAAACTCTCACCTATCATCTCCTCCTTTTCTTTCCCAGATCATTTATCAGTATGTTGAACACTACAAATTTTAGCACAGATCCTTTGGAACTTGTGTTGAAAAGTTTTAGGCAGCCTTTGCCTATCTCTTAATTCCTTATTGCTAATCATTGTAGAGAATCAGCTGTGAACTGGCAATAAGGCTTTAAGGATTTTGGTTTGTTGTGAATAACCAGTACTAATGTAGACTCTTTCTGCTGTTGCAGTAATTGTCTCACTTCTGTTTCACGGGCAGTGTGATTTAGTTCTGAATATGCAGTTTGGTCTTCTGTTTCACTGCAGATAAGATTATGTGTATGGGAAGGCTTAGAAGTAAGGCTGGCTATGTAATGTTAAGATTTGGCTTGGTATATTAGAAGAAAGTAGTGTTACAGTAAATTGTGTATCACTTTATTCCATGTTACAAGAAAAAAACCCTTGAATTATAATAACTAGCTGTAGTGTTTGTATTCAAAGTTAATATGGATGCTTTGTGTGCTGTTGATCAAAACACTGGGGAATAAGAATTCAGACTGAATGCAGAATGTATATTGCTGCATTAGAAAATACAGTTATTATTTTTTATTTCTTTTATTTTACAGAATGATACCTTTGCTGATTTTGATTCCATGACAGATCGCCTTTTAGATGAAATTATACAGTATATACAAATTTATAATCTAACCCTTTCAAAAATCAGGTAATATCTGTTCTATACTATTTATAGAAATAAACTTAAAACTAGAGCCCTGTGTTGTTCTGAACTATGGTGCTCAGGAGCAAGCTAAAATAAAGATGGTAAAGAGAAATTCAGGGAGGGGGAGGAATAGGGGAGAAGAGGACAAAGAAAAGAAAGGGACTTCCCAGCTGAAGGAAAACTGCAGTGTTGTAAGCTCACCCAGTCCTGTTGGTGGTTTTAAGGCAGAGCTAAGCATTACATTTAAGGAACTGCTGTGCTGTGCTTCCTCAGATCCTGCATGGTAGGGTTCTGTAGAAAAAGAGATAATATTTTGAGGAAGTCAAAGGAAATGGTAATAGTGCTCTGTTGAAATGCAGTTAGCTTTCTTCTGATTTTATAGTCTTTTCACCAAGTATGACATAGCAGACTGTCTATCTTGTCGTTCCTACAGGGAAATTCCGTCTTATCAGTGATGTTGAAGGGCAACTGCATGAAAAAAAAAGAAAAATCATCATTCTGATGTTTTCTGATTGTTTCATCTGCTAAAAAGCATGTTTTAACATCTTAATAGAAGGCTCACCCTAGTCTATACATTCCTGCTTCCTTTATCAGTTACTTCCAGAGAATACCTGTTCCATTTGTTTTCTCAAAATACAGTACACCATTTGGGCAGGCTACCTTACTAAGCTGTGTTGCTGGAGTTCTCTCATTGATAGATGAAAAGGGCAAAATCAAGCCTGACTTCATACATTTGTTTAGACATCTTTGAGTTACACATCTGGAAGTTTTTTGACGTGCAATCGCATGAATTTACCACAAGTTTTTGAGTACTCGTGCTTTTGGTAGGCCCTATTCAGCTAGAGAAAGCATCTAACATGTTTAAACATAATCTTGCTTTTTAAACAAATGTTTCTATTTTGAGAAAGGCAAGATTTAACATGGTGAATTTTGTCTAAATTTATTTACTTATTTATTTGTTTTAAATCACTGTATGGTCGTATTTGTGTCAAGAGGACTGCATGTTAGCAGCCTCAGTACATGAGAGGAGAGTTCTGTAGCCCACCAGGCCATGCTGATACCTTCTCTCCCATGCTGTGGTCTGAAGGCTGTAATGAGCACACCCACACTATGACCTTGTTGTTCAAATCTGACAACTGAATTCTCTTATGGTTCTCTCATAGTACTTTAAATTTGCAAATATTTTTTCAGACTCATCTATTATTTGTCACTTGAAAGAAAAAAGGAATTGTCAATTTTTATTTTAGTTTCTTTTTCAAGGTGTATATGTGTCTTTGGCCCTTCCGAAGCAGAATCTCCATCTCTCAACGGTAGCTTGTCTTGTGAGAAAGTTAAACCTATCAGCTAATCCTGCAGCTGTTTCCTGGTAGCTGCATGAGAGAGCTTTCAGAAAGATGTATTCATATGCAAGTCCTTGAAGGGTCACCCAGAAAGCAAAGGAAAGTACTGTTTAGAAGTCCTCTGCTCAAGTAGTCAGTGTTTTCCTATTTCGTTTTGACTGTCCCACTGTAAAGAAAACAGACTTTGTGCTAGTTATCCATGGTCCCCTGAATGATGCTAGTTTCTTCTAATAAAATTTCCATGTTGACTAAAGTAAGGGTTCCCTATACAAATGCTGCTCAATAGCTGAGTCAAATGAGATCTATACTGATTTTGTATGACAAGAAAGCTGACAGCTTTGTGTGTCAGAAATACCTGTTCAGCCCCTCTTTTAATCTCCAAGACTTGTTATGGGGAGAAAGAAACACACTTCATGTGCAGAGCTAAAAGTTTATTGATAGTGCAGTTAGTGTTCTAATAATCTCATTAAGAGTGCAGCAAAAAATTACTGTTAGTCTAGTTACAGTATTACTAAAATTCATAGCCTGAAATGCAGAAAAGTCCTGTTAGTGCTATGGCTAAAGTTGTTATGCAGAAACTTCATAGTATCTTTCTCAAGTGGTAGGCTCTGCTTCCAGCAGCCATCTGTGTCCTAAGATTGGTGGTTTCTGTCTTAAGCATCTTGGGGCTTCAGTGCGAGGAGAATGATGTTCACAGTGGGTTTTTCTGCCTCCTTGGCCTTGGGTCTGACTGGATTTATTTTCATACCTTCATGTTTTCGGTCAGCCCACATGCTCTTTCTTTCGTTTCCAGTGTATTCTTTCCCCCATTCTTTGTTATCTCTAATATTGCCTTCCTTTTGTGAGTTGTAAGACTCTGCTTCTGCACATTAACAGACAGTTGGGGACCTCTGGTATACAGTACCTCTGTTTGCACTCTTCCACACCACACTTTCTTCTAGTGAATCACAGTTCAAGCCACACAGAATAGCTAATTGTTATTAATAGAAACTATATTGAAACTAAAGCAGGTTTAGGCCTGACTTGTTACTTCACTGTACCATGATTGTTGTCATGGCTAAAACAAACTGCAGTCAGCTCAGGCCAAGACGAGAGAAGTTCTGAGATTCTGTCAGGTCAATGCAAAGTCTCATGCCTTCAAGTAATGGCAAAATCCTGTTTATTGTGCTATATTCTTGTACTGAGAAAAGGTGCTCCCTGTACCATCAGGATGCAGAGCCCTATGGTAGTGTCAGCTTCAGTGAACCAACTGGTTTTACCAAAGCTACTACCAGTTATTGCACCAGGATGCTACCCAACATGTGCCTTAATCTCTCCTGTGAACAAAATCTTTGCACTCACTACAGGTGTGCAGCAAGCATGAACTGGAAACTTGATTCAAACCAGCTGTCATATAAAAGAGCTATTTGGTAAAGAATCATGGAATACTTAGGTTCAGGGGACCTTTGGAGGTCATCTGGACCAGTTAATGGGGAAGCAAGTCAGATTGCTCAGTCATACCCATTCACGTTTTCAGTACCTGTGAGAATGGAAGCCTTTCCAGGTCAGCAATAGCTAGGAAATAAACCACCTGCTCTTGCAGTGTAATTTCAGAAACCATTTTCGTCAGGTCTTACATAAATTTCTGATGACCTGTGTTGAACTTTAACCTCAGTTGGATTAATCAGCTGGTCGTCCTTTTCTGTAAGTAACATTGGCTCACAAGAAAAAGAAGGAGATTTTAATGCTATGCATATATTAAAACATCTGTTCATTGAACAAGCACCTTTCTGATGATGGCTTTTGATGAATTTTTTTTTCCTTTCATGAATTCTTATAGTTGAATAGGATTTTTCCTTGTTAGGCCAAAATAATGAGGTTTTACTGTGTCTAATTTCCAGTATGATCTGAATTGGCAGATATATGCCATAAAGCACATACAAATACTGCAGTATAATTCTGTTACTTCAGCGTGTTAATATCGTATATTCTAAAGGTGGCAATATTGCCACCTACTGTTAAGAAATGCATTGGTTTTCGCAGAGCATCCCAGTTGCAGGTATCTGAAGCAATGAGTAGGATGGGTTATGCTTATGTCTTACACAATCAAAACAGTTTTTGAAGGGTTTTCCTTTACCTCTGCTTTTCTTTCTGATTTGAGCAAATCCTTAAGCCTTTCTCTTATTAGAAAATAATATTAAGGGCATACTACATTTTCACCTAAACATCTGAACTTGAACATAATACATTACTGTAACCTTTGTTATTTTTCTGAGTCTTTCCAAATTAAGAAGTGTTTAATCTTTGAACTCTTAACTCATCTAATTGTGACCACCCTTTTTTCCTCAAGTAGATCTTCCCTGTTTCTGAAGTTGTGGTTCAGGTATGCCCATATTCTTGAGGATGGTGGGATTGCTGGACCATTTTCTTTTTTTCCAGTGATGAAATTGTCCTTTGTTGTGGTACAATATAAGAGTTTCTCATTCCTTTATGATATTTAGTAAATAGTGAATAGACTGTCATGAGAACATCTCTGCTAGTGTTCAGATCTTGTTGAGAAAATAATCTCTTTTACTCAAGAGCAATCATGTCATGCAGATCATCTTCAGGATAAACTGTTTCTGTGGACATATTCTTATTCTTAAAGAAATCTACAAGTCTGTTTTTCTTGGGCAGACTTTATGACATACTCTGAGGAAATGGTTTAAATTTTATTATTCAAGAGAGTCAGCAGCTCAGTACTTTATTTTGCAAATGCAGTGCTGTTGTGCTGACAGCACAGTGGATACATGTCTTTCATTTCTAAATTAGTTAGGCAAACAGCAAGCTGCAGCTGACATTGCAGCAATTTTGAAAATCTAGTAGTACAACTGAATGGGAATCATGCACACATACACTTCAACTGTGTATTGGTAAGGAACAGATAGCCTGCTCTGTCATAGAAATGCATGGTTGTGTCAGAGTTTAGGGGCCCAGAGGTGGCTCTGTCATTCTGAAACCTAATGCTTAAATTTTTTCATTTGGCTTTAAATTGGAATTTTTAGAGTCAGTAATTCTTGCTTGGGAAGCCTTTGAACAGTCAAGTAATTTTTTAGCACTACGTTTTACACTTAGAGCTTTGTTTTAGCTATTTCTGTTGATGGATATAGTGGTAAGAGCAAACAGGAAGGACGATCTTACAGGTTTAATGTTGTGGCTCATATATGATTCAGCCATGATAGTTGTGCTGTGTATTTTTGAATGGTTATCCATTCTCTCCATGGGCTGAGATTGCATTTTAAAACAGGAAGGTGCTTTTTCCTTCTAGTTTTATGAGTCTTGTCTCTGCAATATCCTCTGTAAGTCAGTGCATAGGATGGTGTAGACCTTAACCTCAGCAGGAGTCTGTAAGCATAATTGCATAGTAACTAGAATTGCTTGATCTTGTAGTGGCCCCTCTGAAGAAATGCTTTATACAGACTTGTGAATATGACAGCTGGCACCTCAGATTGAGTAATAATTA
>JBCJKH010068625.1:10680-36944 GCA_039877255.1 Loriculus beryllinus | reverse complement strand
TGAAGACCGAGGCAAAGAAGTCATTCAGAACCTCAGCCTTCTCCAAATCCAGGGTAGCCAGTTCTCCTGACAGCTTCCAGAGGGGAACTACGTTGTCCCTGATATGTCTTTTATTTGCTACGTACCCATAGAATCCCTTCCTGTTATCTTTCACATCCCTAGCCAAGTTTAATTCTAACTGGGCCTTAGATTTCCTAGCCTGGTCCCTAGGCTCCCGGACAACATTCCTGCATTCTTCCCAGGCCACCTGTCCTTGTTTCCACTTTTTATTTCTTGCCTATCTGTCCTCTATACCAGCTTTACCACTAACTCCACCTTTCAGCAGAAACTTTGTCACTTCATTGTTGCATTTCTGAAGTCCTGAAGGTATACCATCCAGCCACGTAAGTCTCACAGAACATATTTTACTTATCTTTTCTTCGACAAGTTTAATTTTATCACCTGGGAAGAAAAATGTATCTTCTCTATATCTACTATAGTGAAAAATGCAAATTACACGTCCTCCAGAAATTGTCTCTGCAGACCTAGAATATATCCCCATTTAACTAACAGATTAATCTGTCAATAGCATATTTAAGGAAATCTAATTTCATGTGGCATCCCCACTTTTCTCCCTGGCCAATAACCACATCATTCACAAGTCTACTACTTATGATATAGTCAAAATCTTCCCTCAAATAACAAGCAAAAACCAGCACATACTGCAGCTAGTTCCAAATTAGCAGTGAACAGGCTAATTTATATATGCACTCTCACTGGATAGGCAGCAGTCCAAAGAGAACAGAATATTTTGAACTCCATTTTCACCCTTGACTGAAACACCCACAGGCCTTGCATTTCTCTGCCTCTAACATTTTTCATGAAACAGGTAAGAACATATTATCTTCAAGACTAACTTAGTTAAAACTTGGGGAATTTGGACAGGAGCTTTCTCTTTCTTATTTGTTTTCTTACGACCTTTTGAGCTCAGATACCTCCTTTATTATGCTACTTAGCCATGAACTTTCCAGGTTAATGCTGGATCCTCAAAAGCACAATGTTCCATTACAGATCTCTCTTACTTTCTCTCGAATGTATTGGGGAGTTCAGTCACACAAGCATCTTCTTGTTTTCAAATACTGTGGGTACTACAGCTCTTACAGACAGAAGCACATAACTCTACTGTTTGTCATAAGCTCAAAATCAGTTTTACTATTAGATTTTATTAGATTTTATTAGACTTTATGTAGCCACACAAACATTGCAAATACGTGATTTTAAGTAAATAAAATGGGATAAAATTCCTCAGAAGTAAAAACCAACATTCATTGCTGCAGCTATGTTAAACAACAAAGATTCTCCTTAGCAGCTTCACTGTATTAATTTGTAATGCTGAATATTTATTTTTCATAACCTGAGACATAACCTCAAGTGTGCCCTTAATTAAGTGCAGGAAAGACATTGCCATTAAAGACAGTTACAGAAGTAACTGCTGCTCCTTTTCTAGTCTAAGATACACTAACACTGCATCTCTTTCCTCTATACATCTCTCTCTCATTCCTGCAACTAGGCAGTAAGACATCATACAGTGCTGCAGGGGATTAAGTAATGATTTTCATGGGTTCTAGATCAGTATTTCTATTGTATACCACTGTGAAGGCACCCCTGTTTTCTCAATGTTGCAAGCATAAAGATACACTGATGAAATTTTATACCATATAATGAAAAATGTTTTTCAAAAATAGAAATTAGTGCAAGGCAAAATATTCTCATACATTTTGTGAGACGACTCAAAAGTCCAAGGGAATGAAACCACACATCAGTAATGCTTTACCTTTTTACCATCTCCACCTTCCATATCACAAGAACTGTTCATTTCATGAACATTTCCTGAGTATCACCATGAAATTGCCATCTGGTGTTTCAGAAGAGAATGGAGAGGACTGACAAGACAGAAAAGCGATGTAATCACAAAAATCTTGTTTTCTTCAGATGACAGATTTTAAATACCTTATTCCATGCTCATAAAATACTTATTTTTAAAATTTTCCATTTGAATATTGTAATTTTAGCAGCCAATTGGCTTAACAAATCAAACTGATTGAATATTCAATTAAATTGAATAGAATTAAGCTGATTGAATAAATTAAACTGATTGAAGTGAGTGTAAGAGAGAAAAACATGAAACAGGTGCTTTGGGCATAGGTAGGAAACAGCAGGGATTGACAAAGGTGGACTCCCAGCCAGAATGGCAACATCATTCCAAGCACAGCTGTTGAGCCTACATTCCTGGGTACCCCAGAGACCCCAGCTAGTACACAGATACCAGAAGCAATTCTCACAAGAACAGGAACAGAAAACAAGTTTCCCAGCTGCTCTTGGAAGGAGGTAATGTATTCAGAGAACCTCTACCCACAAGACACAGCTGGGCACAACACAGGGAACCAAAATACAAAGGCATTCAGCTCTCACATTATAGTTCTTGCCCTTGGAAAAGAAACAGTCCATAGCAATAATAGTCTTTTCAAAAGTCTGTTGCTTACGCCCTCCCTAAATCAATAGCATAATCTTGCCATTAAACATGATTAAACTCAACTATCAGGTCCCTTTAGTACCAGCCAGGTACTTTCCAGCAAGGTAGACTAACTCCAAGTTTCTGGAATAGTTTTAAACAATTGCACTAATTTTATTATTTAGGTAACTGATGTTCTCTACCAGGGGTCACCTTATCATAAAGGAAGTATTTATCTGTACAAACACTGTGTTGCTCAATACAAAATCTCATTTGGAAATAACCTACATTGTTTGCTAGGAGCTGAGGTGTTTATTGTTTTCTGGGCACAAAGAATGAAATTAGCACTTTCATTCTATTCATTTCCCACTCTACTGTGGGGAAAGTATCTTTGGAGAGCCCAGAAACAAAAAGCAATGCAGACGCATTTAGCATGACCACCATATTTCCAGAGCTTCCACTGTACTTCACAGCCACTTCCAGTATACCTGCACTGATAGGTGACTAAACAGACTTCAGCCCCCACCATCTGTAATTACTAGAGGATTCTCCTCTGTCAACCAACACAGCTCTGCTCAGGAAACTACACAGCCCTTCCCTCACAGCTTTTTTTGAATTACTCTTTGGATTCCCCCTTCTATACTTCCTAATTTAACCAGCAGTAACTAGCTGTGGTAGGAATACAGAAGTTTATATAGCTATTAGATGATTTTTAAACGGCAGCAAGAGGATAACTTGGTTCTCTAGATGGACCTAAGAAACCACAGCAGTTGGAGCCAAGCGGGAAATGAGTGGGTTTAGGGAGAAAATCTATTAATTTATTTTTAAAGTTCTTTTCAGAAAAAGACTTAGATGAAATAGATACATTTCCGTTTTCCCCAGATGTTTTTTTAGATATTATTTTTTATCCGAGGAAGCAGCTTCCATCATTTATTTAGCTTTCAACAAGTCAGCATTTCCTGAATGAATGTTCATTTCTCTACTGGATTTTTTTTAATAGTTTTAGTGACAAAGTCTACCTTTAAAATGCTGAATTTTGGTTTCACTAAAAGAACCAGACTGACAACTCTGAATATTACTGGACAAGCAAACAAGCTTCTTCCAGTGTTCCTCATACCACTTCGGGCTTTGAAAGATCAGATTCTCTAAGTAGCGTCTGGCCTTATGCAAGATCAGACCTCAGCATCACTGGTATGTTCAGTGTTCACATTCTCTGCTGCATCATCAGCAAGAAGGTGCTTTGGTTTTGTGACTTACTTTTTAAAGTTCAAGACCTATCTACAAAGAGCACAGGGCCTGTACTAGTTTTGGAACTGCCCAGGCTGAATCAAAACCTTGAACCAGATGTAGAAGAGTCAAAAAAAATCAGTTCACCTTCCTAAACATATAAATGCACCCCACCTTTTAAAAAAGAGATATTGCAAGTAATCTAAACAGATATTCAAAATCCAAACAGAACAATAAAATTGAAAGAAATAAATAGCACCAGCTACTGCAACTATTAAAGATGCTTCAGAAAACTTAGCAAAATACCACTGTTAAAACAGTATCTCCAAAATCCAAGTATCAGAGCAAAGATGACAAGTGCAGTGACTGTGAGAATGAAGCCTGTGACAGCCTTTTCTGTTGTGTCAGGGACTCTAGCTTTACTGCTTACACACCTGCTGTACAAGGAGACTGATGTGGTGTGGTGGGGAATGCTGTGAGCCTACCTGCTTTTCTGCCACCTGCTGCAGTTCTGCTGCTACCATACTGGGGTTATTACTATTGTCCTGGGAAGAAGCGTCTTCTGCATCTTTGTGCATCCTGGCTGAGCCCACATGCTGTCCACTTGAACTGCGATGGCACAAACCTTCCAAACAAACATTGGATATGCTTAGTAAGTGGCATGGCAGACTCTTTCAGCCTGCTGATCACAATACAAAAGCAAGTATGATACATTCTGCATACGCAAGGGAGAATACAGCCTTCTATTCTGCATCATGGCTAGGGGGTTGGAACTAGATGATCTTAAGGTCCTTTCCAACTCTTAACTACTGTATGATTCTATGATTCTATGGGTATTGCCTACATGAGCTTTTGTCAATTCCAAACCCATAGGTATAATTTCTACCTACTCCAGAACAGAAATTATATGATCTAGCAGGTTACTATGCACCCCAGAACACTCACCTAATTTTGCAGAGTATGGTCGGGACAATCTTTGGCTGTAGATCTGAGCAGCAGTCTGAAAAGGTGAGAATGAGCCAACAGTGTAGCTACCAGAATGATAACAGTGTGATCCTGCAAGGCTAGATAGAAGCCTCACTGGACGCTGGGTTTATGAAGACAGAAAAGCTGTCAGGAGCTGTTCTCTGCAAGGATGGTAGTGGGGATGGGGCCTGAATCAGCCTGGGACCAGCTGGAGAAGCTGGCAATGGTGACCAGGTACCTGTGATTTTTCAGAGGCTGAAGGCTGAGATGGTGTCCAGGAACTGGTACTTCTCTGGAAAGTGACACCATAAGTAGAGGAAGAAGCATTAGAAGGGCCGCACCGAGGTAATTTCACTTCAGGGTTTAAGGAGAAGATGGGTTCTTCTGAAACTACACAAAGATAATGAGCACACTAGATGAGAAAAAGGTCCTTTTCACATACTTTGGATAACATTAACACACCAAAGATGACTCTACCCAGACACACTGAAGCTAATATGACCTCATCTACTGGTAAAGACAAGAAGAGGCTTTACATGATGAATATCCTCTTCCAAAGCATATCTTGATCTTCCCCCACAGTAGAACAGCTAACACTTTGAAACTGATGGCTCTACAGTACCTTCTCTTGGGTTTATAAATAAAACAACCAAACAAAAAACCCCACAACCCTGAATAATCCCCCCCCAAAAAATTGGGCATTTGAATCCCTCAGTATGAACCCGAAGGTTCAATCTTTGTTTAAAACAGTAGATGCATTCATTATTTTTTTATTGATGATGATTTAAGTCAGTTCACTTTACAGGTTGATTTACCTTCTTTGGGTTTACAGCCTTTTAATGTTCCATCTGCAGGCAGATCTGTGACTGAATTTTTGGACTGATCACCTTTTATTTTTTTCACCAGCTCAGGATGCTCTAGAAAAAAACGAAGAAGTTTTGAAGGAGAACAATGCAAACTGGTATCATTAAAAGAGTACTGCAGAATTTAAAACCTTGTTACAATGGATTTTCTTGCTAATATTTACTGCAGACCATGCAACTTTATTGATCACAATTGCACTGTCATGTACAGTAGCATGGACTACTGAACATTTATGGCTGGCACTGCATATCCTTCCATGAACACCTTATTAGGCTCAAACAGACAGACTCTGCCCTCCAATGGGTATGCTCACTGCAGGCAGCACAATTTAACAAGCCTTGATTTCTCTCATCCCTTACTCTGATTTTGGGATTCTCTGCTCATTTCAGTACCTTCAGTTTGCACATTATTGTTTCAGTCATGACCCACCAGATATATCTAGCTCCTTATAAATGCTAGTCCAGATTCATCTCACTTCACTTCTTTCCATAGACTTCAGTTAAACTGGATTTATCTGGCCAATGCAATCTCAGAACTGCCTGCAAAACTTACGCTCTGGAGGCTGTTTCTCTGACTCATTACTGGTGTTGCTGCATTTTCTGCTTGTGGAGCTTTTTCCTAGGGAGACATTTGCTGACCTGTTTTTCTGTGTGTAAAATGTCAGCACTTCCGCCAAGTCACTTTCACTACAATAGGGAGACAAGAATAGGTGTAAGTGAGGATTCTAAGCTTTTCTGTGTTCACATAACTGTGAAAGACAAGGAGCAACAAGGAGACTGAAAAGGGGAATACGAAAAAAGGTGAGGCCAGACAAGTTAATAATTTTCTGAGTTCCACAGGGTAAGAGCAGAAAGACAGTAGTTAAACCTGAGATTCCCACTGAAATGCCATTTTTCTTATACAGCAGAAAATATGAGGCATCCAGGAGCCTTCCCAGGGCAAATAAAGAGCAAGTGAAAATTGCAAACACATTTTTGAGGAGGTTCAGTTCACAGCTGAATTTGTCAATCTTCTCCAGGTGCTCTCTAGAACAAGCAGTTATATTTTTCATGACAGAACTCAGCTCAGCCTCTGTTTTATAGTCATCTTTAGTAGGTTTAATTCAGCAGTGGGGGGGAAAGAGGAAAGAAGAGGAAAAAGCTTCTTAATTAGCCAAAACTGCAGGACAAACAAATAGAACAGTCAATATTTTCATGAAGGTCACAGAACCACCATGCATTTCTCACTTTCTTTACAACAAAAGAGTTTAACTGCTCCAATGTCCTAAGCATCTATTGGTCCCAAACCAGTACCAGTTACTTGGCCATTCATATTAGGGCTTGTGCAAGCTGTAATTCTGATTGTTTTGGTATCTAATATGCTTTCCTTTTGCTTTATAGTGCTGCTCAGAATTAGCGAGTAGGTATAAAGCAGAGCAAACACCAAAAGCAGGAAGTATAGTGAAAGTAACAATACAAGAAAACATAACACAGGAATATAAATTAGCATAGCAGCAGTTATAATACTTCAAAATGCCTTCTGCACATCACACTTGTACTAGTCTTAGCTAGCCTGAGCTTTGCTAAAAGGAAAGTCTACAGCTGGAACATGTTACACATCCCAGCAGAATTTAGACCTTGAGGGTATGCTGCAAAGTTCACCTTTTCTCCCACACCAATGACAACAAAGGTGAAGAGGAAATGTAAGAATAAGAGTTGTTGGTGGAAAGGTGCTTTAAGCTTTTATATTAATTTACCAGTGTAAGTGTATACTTCTACATTGCACTGAGGATGTGTAGGTGTAGCTGTCATAGCATATGTATAACTAAGTAAACCGCTATCCATGGGATACCAAAGTTAGAAAGTCAGTGAGACAACCCCAATTATCAAGTGGCAACATTTATTACCCGTATTCTCTAGTGTCGCGTTCACTGTACAACAGAACAACTACTTAAAATGAAAATCTATACCCTTTGCTTGGCTCCAAATGACTAGTTCACTGATTTAAGCACAGTGCAAAGTACCATCACCTTATCAGAATTTTCAAACATACCTGACACCTCATGAGAAGCAGAAATATCATCACTAGAAATTGTCTGATCATTGGCAAACTGGCTTTTACTGTTCTTTATCACACAGATGATCAGATGATCCAGCAAAAGTCTCCAGCTCCAGTCTAAACTGTGCATTAGGCCATGATGGTATGGTAGCCATTAACACAGAAACAGAAGAGTTCTGACCCTAACAGGCATATCTTAGCATTTCTTGCAAAAAGCAAAATGACCTGATCTAGGACGCAACAGCCATTTTAGTGGACAAAGATGTCAGAGAACCAAAAGCACGCTGTGGGCCCATGTAACCTGCTTTTCTAGAGACAGGAGAAGATGCTATGATATAGGGCAGTCAGATATCTTGAGTATCAGTCTTTTAAAGAACTATCTGAAAAGCAGCAAGATTTTTCTTGGAGCCTGTAAATCTGTTGCAGTAATAACTCCATCAATTACACTAAAATGTAAAATTGTTTTCATGAGAATGTAGTTCAGAAAATACTATAAAGCCTCCTGAATTTAGTTAAAAAGCCTCAGTTATAACTCACTTTTAATCAGCCACTAAGAGTGCTATTCAAACAGAGAAAAAGAAAAAACAGTTTCATAACTGATAACGAAAAAGAAGCAGTGACTGTCAACCTCACAGAGAAGATAGAAGGGTGTCAAAAAGGCAGGTGAACACTACCTGTCCACATACTGACAGGGGTCCTTGTCCATACAGGCATGTCATACATACGTCAAATAAAGCAATCAAAATTAATCAGGTTTTGTGCTCAAGAATCAGAATTTTTGAGGGCATAATTCCAGCTCACTAAATAATTTCAGACCTCTCCATAGTTAGATAGCTATAACACCATTATTTTTCATAAAATGCTATAAGGCCATGAAGAATATTTATCTATTTTCAAAATACATTTCCTGTTAGACCCTTGTAAGTTTAAGACACACAAAGTTCAAAGCATGCACAGCTAGAAAATGCTAGTATTTCATTGTGAAAGTAACTGCTTGCCCTGAAATACCTTAGCAGGCCAAATAAGAGGCTAGGATGAAGACAGAGAGTGTAACTCCCTTCTTTCCTCATCTAAGAAAGTCTAAACCTGGAGAGTTCCTGAAGATGGGCAGCAAGCATGAGATTTGTTTCTGAGAGCGGAAACTTGAGAGCAAGAACCACAACTGTTCAACCACAGCAGTTCAAGGCCATCTGAGCAGCAGCTCTAGTTTCATTCTCCTTCCAAAATAACTCCACATTTGCTCCAGCATCACAGGAAGGACATCATTAGCTCACCAGCATCACTTTGAAATGCACAGAGAGCAGGGCAACCATTGCTGCCCTTTGGTAATCTACTTAATGGTCAAAACACCTCTTATATGTCCTTCTCTAAGCACCAGATGCTGATGCTAAAAATGTTTGGTTGCTGGAAGAAAAGATAAAAGACAAGGTTTTGTCCCCAGGAAGAGCAGGAAGAGGTGCTATGGTCAATAAATATATTTAGAACCCTTTAGATCAATCAGATCATCTTTAGAACAACCCCATCACTTTCAGGGCTGCAAGATCCTTTATCAAAAAGAGTAAAATCCATTCCTACCTTGCTTTGCTAATGAAGTTCTGAAAAAGTTCAGGATTCACTCCCTGCTCCTCTTCCTGTTTCTTTTTTGATTGCTTCTGAACCATCTGCTCTGTTTCCTGTTAATAAGTAGTATCAGTAAGTGTCTCTATGTAGGTACTTTTGTTCCATGCATAGCTACAGCTCAAAGACAAAAACCCAATTCCATGGCATCTAAGACAAAAGAACATCAACTCCAACGAGCCAAATTTTAACTATTTCACTGTGGGAAACAGAATGGAAAAATATAGACAGCCCGAGAGACAGCATGCCAAGTATACACTGAACCTGATATAACTTATTAGAATTGATTTGGTGAGAAGAAAGTAGTCTTCACAAATACACTTTCTTCTCCAAATATAGTCTTTGCTTGGACATAAGGAAATACAGAAAGAAAAAGAAAAATCTTTCTAGTTTTGTTGTTTCTGTCATAAATACAGAGTTCATTAGAATAGCTTTTATTTGAGCATCTATCCCAAAAGGAGTTTTTCAGAAAGGGCAACACCCACAAAATTATACTAGAAGAAACTCAATCAAGTAGGCCTGCTGAGGCATCCACACTTCCTACTGTGAACTAGGAGCTCTCCTCTAGAGTTATTTTTTTTTCTTATGCAGTAAATAGCCAAGGTCTTACCTACACATCAAAAATACACTGCTGCAGCAGAAGCAAAGAAAGTAAAACAGTTCAGCCTGTGGCAAATAGGCATTTATACACTAAAATATACTGGCATAAAAGATGGTGAACCTTTGTGTGTAAGAATGGAAGCAAGTTCTCAGATATAAATGATCTTTCTATTTCACACCAGTGGAACTTCTTGACACTAGCAACTGTATTAATACAAACATTTTTATTAATTAAAATAAAAAAAACCTACAAGCCTGTCTGAAATACCAAGCTTTATCTGACCAGACTTCACCTCTACTTTATTACTTCCTTCTGCTACGCTGAGCATTCCCAGGACAAAAGGATCAGATAAGTATTTTGAAAGATAATTCAAGAGGAGGAAGAAAAAAGCCACTCTGGGACATGGTTCCACCCTTCATTACTTAAGTAGAAGTCTGGACAATATGTGAGCTCTTTTACTTAGCTTGCTGGAGGTAGTTTTTTTGATTCTGTGTCATTACAGAAGATAAATAATGACTAGTAGGAGTCCCTACTAAATCTGAAGTTACAAGCCAGTGAATGATTCTAGTTGGAATCAGACATCAAAAAAACCCCGCATAGCCAGAGTCTCTCAATGGCTTAATCATGCATGTCGTAAAACCTCAAGTGATCTGTTCTCACTTGTTTTAACCTAGAAAATATATTTATGCACTGATCTATTACCAGTTACACAGCTTTATTTTGTGAATTTACTTAAGAGTTAGCAGAAAATCCTGATGTTTTAATATAATTTGACTGGAAATTATATCCAAAGCAGCTACATTCTTCACTCACCACAGAGCCACCCGAGTGTTTTGTGGTTACTCCTAACACAGCATTTCAGTGAGCATTAGGCATAGAAGACACTCCCTGGAACAGATTTAGTTCAATACCAACCTTGCTTTGACAGACCAAGTTACTAGATGTCAGTTTTGACAAGGTAATGTAAATGAACAACCTCTGCTAATGAGAAGGAGCTCAGAGGCCTATGTACGGAGCAGTGTCTGAAAGCAAAATTTAAACTACCCTCGTTCCAATGCTAAAGAAATGTTAGGAGGCAAAGGAAAGAAGAAGCTGTTCTTGCAAAACAAAGATTACCATGATACCACTATGTTAAGAACAGCATATTCTATATCTAAAGAGGTGAAAATTATTTAAATTAGGACCTACTTCTTACTGAGCATGCAGAGTCCCATACTGTATAGAGGTAGCAGTTCCTCAGTATATCAAAGACGCAGTAAAATACATATTTCACATTGTTCTACATAAGAAATATTATCTCTAAAGAAGCACCATAAAAACAGGGAGAAATGGGAAGAGGCATAACAGAACACTGGAACTGAAGACTAGCCAAAGAGAAAAAGCGAACTGCCAATTAAATTCCACTTCAACACTTCTTTTTACTTTTATGCACATGATGACCAAACTGCACATATAATTCAGTATTACTGTAGTCTCTCCGACAATCTGAACAGACAAACTACCATTACCGCATGCACAACTGCAAACAAGCCATGAGAATTACACAACAGAGCCTTTAAAACAGACTGCTGTCTTGACTATGACAGCAGCCAGCACAAGATACTTTAGAACAGAAACCACAAGAGCTATCAAAAGAAGAAACAAGAAAGAATTAGTCACCTTGTTATAACACGTTATGAACTTGCCCAGCTGGTAAGCCAGGATACGACGACGATCATTTATTCCTAAATGACGCTTGGGGAGCAGCATCTTCAAGGACTGCTGAAGATTGCTGGCAGCTCGCCTTAGGAAGTGTACCACAAGCTCCTGCAAGCAAGAAAGATGGCATTAAGAATGGACCAGCTGCAAGATGTGGTGAGAAAAGAACAGAGGCACTACAGGAGCTACTGACTGGCAAGAACTAAACACACAGTCCTGAGAAAATGGGAACACTTGAGGAGGATTTGTCTAAAAAGCATGGCCAATGAAAACAAAAAACAAGCAGCAAAAAGCAGCAACAACAAAGAATCTCCTATAAAGCCTAATACCTTACGAGAACATTTCCAAAAAACAGTCTGCAATCTGATACAGATAATCTGCAATGTGTTAAAGAAAGCCTGTGATGAAGCACACTGATATAAAGCCCTCAGTGCTATCACAGGGAAGGGAATCTTAGTCAGATATCTCCACTACAGTGATCTAAGCCCTATTTCATCACTTTTCATGTATGCATACTATTGCCACAGTCTCTCCACAGCAACAGATGACTACGTCTATAGCCATGTAATTCCAATCCCCCACCATGTCTGTCTGATGCATCCTGTGGGTGTTCTGAACCTTTTCTGTCTCCCCTCGGAATTTGCTTTTGGTTAGGAGCAATGCTAACGCATAAATGAGCAGCCTCACAGCCAAACTATTGGATTTCACAGCTCGCCTCTCACTGCCATTACTCCAGGCTGGTTTGATCTGTTATTTTAAACATTATTTTTCACAGTACAGCAGACAAAGTGACTCTCAAAAAGCCAGTTTTAATTTCCACTTGGAAAGGGCAGGGGTAACATTTTCCACTGAGTCGACTGATTATTCTTGACACACAATTTTATCTCCAAACTGCACTGGCTCTTTCGCTGCAACATGTATTCGGCAAGAAAGCTCAAGAGCCTACTGTACAAAGTTGTTTTAGGAAGGTTTGTGAGGGGATCTGGGTTTGCTGCACTCTTGAAAATGTATATACGTCAAATACAGGGCCTTAAAACACAGCCCAGAAAAATTAATCACATGGTTTTAAAATAAAAAAATAAATACACAAATAAAACCATCTATGCTAGAAAGTAACTTTCTATTGTCAGCGGGTTTTACTTTCTTCTTTTTCTTTGTCTCAAATACAAAGAAGATTCCTAACTGCAGATGCCAGCAAAGGGTAAGACAGGACACAAGTGAAAAAGCTTAACTGGCTACCTGTTCTATTTGAGTAGATATATACTTTAATGCAACAGAAACCAGACACTGTTAAGCTATCTTAAAGAATCTTAGAGAGAAGAATACAAAAGCAGGTACGCTCAGAGATCAGTGAACAAGAATCAGTGAAAAATCTGAGCAGCTTGAATATGAACCACATTCTAGTCACTAAGAGCTGACTACTCTTATTGCTGCTTAGATGTCAGTCAGCAGCACTACCTTGTCTGAATATTAAGAATACAGCACTGGCAGCTGGACTACAATAGACAACTATAATCTCAGTCAGACTTCAGCTCTTCCAAGGATGGGAACGGGCTTCAAAACTCTCAAGGGAGATTATAGCTTGGCTTCTCAGTCTGGCCGACACAAAGCTTCTTACCATTTGCTCATCTTCTTTGGCAGTCCAGGCAGAATTCTGGATCTGGTCACCAGCCTCCTTCATCAGTCGCAACTGAACATGCTGTAGATATGCAGAGAAAGCCCTGCGAGCTTGCACTTTGCTGTGGACCAAAAGAATCAGTCAGCTATCTTCAGGGTAGTAATTGAAAGAGTTATAGCAGTCAAGCACAGTTTATGGACAAAAGTACAGTCAGCAAGGACCTCCTAGATGCACCAGTGTTGAAGCTCAAGGGAAGGAGGACCCTTTCACCCTGCCAGTGTTTTCAAGTCCTTCAGCCCACCAAGATGGGGTAGGTATTGCAGGATACACAAAAGACCACAGACAACCTCCAAGATCATCTCCAAAAATTGAATGATCTCCTTGATTTTCACAGCCTTAGCTACTCTCCTCCAAAATCCAACAATGTGAACATCAGCAAACTGTGTATTTTTAAACCAAATTTAAGACTCTCTTGGGCCTCTGTCTTAGCAAGCATTTTGAACACCGCAACAAGAGACCATAAAACAAATAAATAGCTTGGTACTGGTCCCAGAGCTATAACAAAGACCCTGCAATTCCCATTGGAAATGAAGGAATTAAATCTGTGAAAGTGAGCTCTTCCCTGCTGGCCCAAGGACACAAGCCAAATTTCATTGAGCAAGGCACCAGTGAAGAATGAAAGAACATCAGCAAAATCTGCTGTGCAGCTGGCTGAACATGTTAGGAAGCTGTGTGAACTGAGGAGAGTTCACTGGGGTAGGACTGGGAGGGACACATTGCTTCTCAGTCCCTCACAATGGTAGTCACTTTAGTGTACACATCAACTTCAACCGCCAAAAGCTTTGCCCAATTCTGTTCATTCTCATCTTGGCCTAAACCCCCTCTTCCAACATTCTGCTCTCCCAGTCTCCACTCTGCCTCATAGTTTTCTCCATAGTCACTACCAGCTGTCCCTTGAACTGCAAACATAATGTCTCCATGAAATGAGCATTAGTGTCAGCTACTCTTTCATCACAGGCAATGTCCTAATCCTTTCTGTAAAATTATCAAGTTTCATCTTAATACAGTTTTCAACCCATTACTTTCCTAGAATATTATTCCAGACCTTACTATTTTAATTATTAGGAACCTTCCTTTACTACCTAGCCTAACTTCCCTCATGAGCAGTTTATATTTGCTTTTTCTTTCTCCAGCATTGTCCTGTATCTTAAATAATTTCATCCCTAATGGGTCTCCTACCTTGAACACATTTATTAGAAATTACAGCCTTCCTTAGTTTTCATTTTACTAGTGTGAACTATCCACATCTTTCAAGGTCTTCTAACAAAGCACCCACACCGGTGACATGATGAGACTAGCAGCTCATCTCCATGGAAGGTAAGTTGTGACTGGACAGGTGAACACGTGCCATAGCTGCTGTACACAATACTACCTATGAAATCTCAGAAGTATCTCAAGTGATAAACCCTAGACCACATTTGGCGTTTTTATGCATACATGAGCTAGAGCTTCACAAACCTCCTGTGATCAGAAAGCTTATAAGACATTTTTCCTTATAATTAATTCCCAGTTGATGAACACCCAGTTGATAGAATCTCTGTTGTAAATTATTACCTCTTAAAAGCATGGCCTTGGACTCTGTGCTAATGAATTTTATCCTGGCTATATTATTCCTATTCTCAAGTTCATCCAGCTCTTTCCATGTTTATTCCACTACGTTTCCCTCATGGTAATAACTTCCAAATCTTTTCCATCAGCAAATTAAGTTTGCACATCTCTACATTTTGTGTCATTCTTGAATCACTTATCAAAATCAGCCTCAGACCTGAAGAGCCTCACCATTTTTTCCTCTATTTCCATTCTGCACCTTAGGAATATTCTCAGATACTTTTATGGTCCTTATGACTCCAGGTACACAAGTGCCTGAAATTTTATTAAAATCTCAGTTCACTAATTGTCTTCCTGTTTTATATGTCTGTAAATTTAATGAGCTCTTTGTTATAGTGTTCCATAGTAACATACAACATGGTAACACTTATAGAGACCAATGCATCAACCTAGATAAGAATTGAAATTAAAACCAAAATAAAATACATTAAAAGTATCCATGCACCTACTTAATCATTAGCTTTTGATACTTCTGAAAGACCATGCCAGTCCCAAAGGGGGAGAGGGGTGAGCAAGCGGCCGCATGGGACTTAAGTTACCAGGTTGGTTTAAACCACAACAACCTGTAACTCAAACATCTCATGACCAAGAGATCGAGATTTGTGCTGGTAAGAATTAAGGACCCCATTATCAATATTGGCACAGTAATAGTTCTTTGCCTGCACCTAATACATCTGTGATTACAAAATGGGAAACAGGGGAAGTTCAGGTTAGATATAAGGAAGAAGTTCTTTACTGTAAGGGTGGTGAGGCACTAGAATGGGTTGCCCAAGGAAGTTGTGACTGCTCCATCCCTGGCTGTTGTCTAAGGCCAGGCTGGACAAGGCAACATGGTCTAGTGTGATGTGTCCCTGTCCATGGCAGAGGGGTTGGAACTAGATGATCTTAAGGTCCTTTTCCAAACCTAACTATTCTATAATTTGATGAAGAAGGTGCTTGCATATCACTGTCTCTCCTTTGGTGTGTGGCATACTGAAACCTGAGCAACTCCCTTTTAATTTTACTTCCCTGGGAATGGCACAGTTAGGGGAACATGTTTCATTCAACTGTCACCTCTTCACCAGTAACACCCAGTGTGTGGAAGGCAGGGAAACTGCCTCATCAGGCTGACTAAAAAGAGAGAGAGGTGTCCTGTCACTTACAAAACCTGATTGGAACAAGCCTGGTTTCTTTTGGATGAAAATTTCATTACTTCAGCTCCTCTACCTGTTGACCCCACAAGCAAAGCTTTCATCAATGACAGGTCAGATGGAACAAGCCAAGCACAATCCTGGAGCATGAGGTCACCCAGAAGCCTTACTTCGGTGGAGAATCCCAACAGTACTGGGTCCTGTGCAAGATTCTGCCACACACACCAGAGAGAGCTTACATTCTTGGCAGAAGTCAGTTCTGTATATAGGTATATGACAACACTGCTATGTTCATCCTCAAAACAGGTTTCAGAATCTTCCCTGTCACAACAGCAACTGTCCTTGCCACAAGAAGACATCAGAGCAATTCCAAAATTCATTTGAAAAATCATAAATCCTCTCAGAAACTAAACTAAGGAAGAACAAGCAACCATCATTTTCCCTACCTTTGGACATTTTTCACAAAAAACAATGCTGCTTCTCATCTAGAAGATGTAAAATCCTCCTATACAGATTATATATTATCACTCTTTCCTTTTGCCCTTCCTGTCCACCTGCAAATAGATACTTTTACTATCCATATTTAGTGCGAGGATCATGCTTCCAAACATCTAGTAAGACCCTGGTTGGTGTTATCCTATAGAATCTGCTCCAGCACTTCTCTTTCTCTCAAGCATCAGAACAGAATCTGTTCCACACTGTCATACTCAACAGCAGGCAATAAGATGTTTCAGTAACTTGTCACTCTCAGATGACCTCCTACCTTGCTCTCAGGAGGTGACTGAGCAAAGATTATTATCAGAGGTAAAAATGCCAACACCATAAATAAGAGCACAAAAATGAGACAACTAATGTTATGGAGAGGCAGCCAACATTTCTTGGATAGTTTAACTTATGTTTATACTCACTTCTTTGTAAATACAAAGAAAGAAACATGAATTTTAGAATTCAATAGCAGGCATCTTGCATTAAGAGCCTTTGCATTTAAGAAGCCTGATTTGACCAAAAACCAGCTTGCAACACCGAATTAAAGAATAGCAATGGTAACTATGGCTTATCCATTATACTGATCCAACATGTAAACTGTCAGTCTTTGCAACTAATCTCCCTCCTGTGACAACTAGTCAAGGCAGCGCACAGTTAAGACGAAAATCCAGACCCCTTTCTCTAGGGTCCATTTATCTCCTAACACTCAATCATAATGTGGCACTAAGTGTACGTCCCCCATATTTTAACCAGTATTAGCTGCAAGTCAAAATTCAAGGCAACATGCAGAAATCTCTCACCTCAGGTTTCCATGCTTTTGAAGAGTTTGCAGCAAGTTGATCTGAATGTTTGTTTTTTGAGAAAACGGCTCTCCTCCATCTCCAGGTTTCTTGTCAAGTTTTTTCAGCAACCTCTCCTTGCTAGCAGTTCTCACCAAGTCAGAGAGCTTTGGCTTACTTTTCACCTCACTGTCCAAACCAGAGCCAACAGTTCTATCTAGCTCATCTTCATCTGTATCTACCTCCTCTTCTTCCTCACCTTCTGCATCTGAATTGAGGGACAACTTTATTGGTTCTGATGTCCCTGTAGTAGAAGAGAAATCACCTATGCTCATTAAGAAAAAAGTAGTTGGAAAGACTGGCCTGCTACTTATGCCCTTTGGTTTACCTCTAAACTCTTTCCTGCTAAGACAGAACACCACTATTTTAGAATAGCATCTTACCTATTGCTGCCCTTTATTATTCTATCTTTCTGCTTCTGTATCAAAGGGTTGAGAAGCCCCTTTTCACAATATCAGAGAAGATATACCACAAGTCTTGTCTTAAATTTACAAATTAAAAAAATAATTAAAGAAACAAAGGCATTTTCCTATATTTTATAGTAATTCTTACATATGTATCGAAATGAGACTCATACTTGACGTATATACGATTTTTTTGTAATTTTGTGTGTCAAAAATACCAAAGCTATGAAATCTAAAACTTCCACATGTGTCAATAAAGATCACATACATTAACACAGCACCAAAATAATTTTATAACATACAATCTCTCTCATAGCAGTCAGTATCACATAGCTACTAAAAAGAGTTTAGATAACGGCTTCAGGAAGACCCACTTGTGAGGATCATTCTCCTCTGTACCGTTTTAAGTTTTTCCCATGTCAGACTGAATAAGAAAGACTTCTTTCTTTCCAACAGCTTAGAGACACTCCTGTGTAGGAGAACCAACCTGGAAGGCCCCAAGTTTTCATCTTTCTTTGAAAATGTGGAGGACTGTAAAGGCACACATACTGTTGAATTCTTGTAACCAAAAATGCAACTGCAAGGTCATCTTCAAGAAAATATTGATTATCTTTAGTCATTTACACGGGCATGTGGAATTGTGGGAATGAAATTCCAGGCACTAAGGCATGAAGCTTGTAAGAGGAATGAAGTGAAAACTATTAACACTTGACATGAGAACTACTAACTTCAACCTCTGAAACCCTTTAGGGACTACAAAGGCCACAACAAACCCATTCATACACATTTCAAATGAAAAAGTCCTTGCTTATTTGGTTTTGACTGGCTGCTCATCTAAGACTTAGCCATGCATACCTGGTGATCCTGTCTGTGCTGCTTTAGACTTGCCATTGCATCGCTGGCGCTTCCGTAACTCCAGTGAAACAAGCTTTCTCTCATAAAAGAGAGCATGAGAGTCTATAGCTTCCAGCCTGATATCCAGTTTTTCATTAAGACCTGCTCTGGGAAGTATAATACAGAGACATCCTCAATCTCCCTTTACTCTTCCTGATGACAAGAGAAACTTAATAGATTAATTTTCTTCAAGAAACAGCTTTCCTGACACGGGGAAGAAGTAATTATGATCAGTCTAACTTTGCTGTATTTAAAGCCTACAAATGTTTGAAGTGAGTCTTGGAAGTACTTTACAGAACATCATCTCAAAGCCTCAAAATATACTTATCTATTGTCATGCTTTCATGATTGAGCAGCTTCTGTATACCATGCAGCTCAAGCACAGTTAATAACGAAAACTGAATTTGAAGAGTACAAAACCATGGAGGGGAGTGGGAAGACAAAACATGGATCCTAGTCCAGCCTTCCAAACCTTTTATGTAGACAGCTTGCTCTTCATTGTTTGCTCAGAGTTAAGAATTCTAAACCAATCTAAATGAAAAATTACAACCTTTCTGCAAGTTCTGCCTAAACCAATGAAGAAAGAGCCCTGACAGATTCAATAAGGGGAACAAACATAACCTTCTGCCAGTTCACAAAGATTCAGCAAAGTGCTCTTTATGATGGAAGTGGGAACATCCCCAGGAACACCCTGTTACTCCATTTATCTTTCATATCTAGCAAAGTGAATACATGGGTATCTGAAATCCAAAACTCTCATGCATTACAGGATCTTTAGAGAGAACTCAGTGATGAAGTTTATCAATACACTAGGAATGCCAAAGTAGGAAGCCTAAAAGGAGCAATTTTATGATCCAGTACAACAAAACTTAAGCTCTCCACATGCTGGGATCCCCTATGCTCACTGTATTTAATTTTATAAAATTAGTTTGATAGATACCAGATAGAAAAAGTGTTGACCGAAGACTTGGAAAATGAAGCTGTAAAATCTATATTTAGAATAAATCCTACAAAGTACAAATTATTTAAGAAGCGACTTACCGGCATCTCCCAGTGGGGAAGTCTTTTTTCATCTTGCCCCTACAAAGAGAAAAATGGCAAAAATTACCTTCTGACTGGATTAAAATGCCTCCAAAGCCTTTCATAAGTACAATGAAGAGGTCACATTTACAGAATTCCTTGTGAGTTCCATCTTAAAGAAGAAAAAAAAAAAAAAAAAAGAAAAAAGCTCCAAAAGAGGAAATCTGAGCAGCTCTTCTACAACTGATGCTTTCATCTGCCTGGCTTACATTGGAGAAGGTGTCATTTGGAGCTACCCTCCAGACTACCCTCTGAAAGTACACAGCAGAAAAAAAATAAAAGTAAATTTCAGTGCTTACTTTACATGAGGACAAGGTCTAATGTGACTTTAAATTTGAAACACAAGGTAAGCAAGGACCACCTATAATACCTTCATAAAGGAGCATAGGTGTTTGAAGGTTTTTCATGTCTATAGTAATACTTTTTGTATTGTTCTCTTTGCCCTTGGATTCAGAAGTGCAACACATAAAACCTCCAGAGTCACTGACACACAAGAGAAGAGATGTGCAACTATGATCACCCCTGTAAATCAGAGGCTGGTGTTTACAACATCGGATAAGTGAGAAATCAATCCTTCTCATGCTGCTTGTGCCTTCTGCTTCCTTCCCAAACAGAAAAACTTTCTACCTGTCCTTAAACAGATGTGTAGCCAGCATGTAGTTCATTGATGTCTTGTACTGTAAAAAGGATCTAGAAAAACAAAACACAGTAGGTATCAAAATAGAACACAACACAATGAAAGGCAGCATAATACAGAAATAATAATCTACTAAAAATATCCCAGAAGTGGATTGAGACAATATGCTGTACCATAACAGAAAAGAGGAAAGGAGGAGACCTATCACTTCTCAGCTAAAGATCCTGGTGAGGCAAGAGACACAGAAAAATATTACAGACTGGAAAAAAATCAGAAAAGCATAATATAGTATCACTCACATGATGAGTCCTACATTGAGCTTATGGTCTAAGGACAATACACAGTATGTGCAGCTCTAGGATGTAAAAGACAGCAGGAATGCACTATCTGAAGTGAAGACATTTTTATTCTGACAGAAAAGCAACATCAGAAACAATGCTTGACATGCAGTTAGGCAAAGCAGCAGCAGTTAAAAACAAGGGATCAGGAAAAAAGCAGAAAAAAAGTATCTTCAACACTGAAATAAACTCTATCAGAACCCTCAATATGTGTCTTTCCAAATGCTAAGTCGGTTGACCTACATACGTCTAACACAGAATTTCCCTCAACACAGAGTATTGGTGCAACACTAAGTCATCCTATTGGATTCTTACTCTTACCCATAAAGGCCCCATGTTAATGGGGTAGGGAATATCCGGATGAAGCCTCCTCTCCGTTCATTCTCCTCTCTCACTCGACAAAGAACTTTTATCTTCAAATAAAAAGACAAAAAAAAAGTAATCCAGCAAAACAGATCCAATAAAAAATGAACCATAAAAAAACCTCTGAGTTTCAGAAGACAGGACTATTATTGCAGTCCTGGGAGTGGGCTGGGTACACATGATATCCTTAAGCAATTTTAATCATGAAGGAATCTCTCGCTGCTTGGAGCACATATGGCATAACTGAGGGAAGTACCAGCAGTGAAATCCAGCAGTTCCATTTCAAGAATTTTACTTCTGTCATGTTTTTCATATACATGCACTTGCTCTTTGCTGAGCAAATAACCACGCATACAGCTTGAAAGCCAAGGTAAATAAAAGAGACTTAATAGCCTACTTACCTCTTCCATCGAGAGACCTAGCACAGAGGTGCCTTGCCTTCCTGTTACTTTTTCCCTGCCTGAGGGCACTGGGTTTTTCACTTCAGCATCACTGGCAGACAGAGGACGGGTACGCTGTAGAGACAGTATGAACCCAGATTTTTCCCTTTTCCTCTCTCAACTTACTTTAAAAAAACCAAAGTTACATTCAAATTCCAGGATCCCATTCCCAGCAGAATCTACACTCCAGAGTACTACAGCCAGAACTCACAATTCCACACTGCAGTGTTGAAAAGTCCACACCCCAGTGTGCACTAAGCGTGACTATTCACATTCTAGTTTTTAGCACAACAGGACTCATGATTCAGGCAGCAGTGCCAATATTTACACTCCTGGCCCCTTCTGAAAAACATGAAACATACCCAAAAGCACCAAAGCCGGGATTTCATACAGAAAAACCCTCACCAAAAGGAAATTACAGCCAGCATTCACACTCACAGGCCCCAAATACACTTGGATTAACACTTCAGTGGTACTGGAACCATGATTCTCTGTTCCAGTTGTGATGATACACTAGAACAACAGAACTATAAATCAGTGATGAGATAAAGTTGTAGGAAAAAAGTGAAAACTTAAGTTCACCACCTGTTTTTCTTCTGTTACTATACTGCTGGATCTCAACTTGCTAATTCTTGCACTTAATGGACAGATGTGCAAGTAAGATCATGTAAATTTAAGAAATAAGAAAATACTTTGCAGACAGTCTCTCAAAGGTCATTCTTAACCTGATAAGTAGTCCTATTCAATTCTAACAAAAGACAGGAATACAAACTGTCTTCAAATTAGCAGGATTATCTTAAAATCCTAGCAAGACCGAAATCTTTGAACAAGTTCTTAAGCACATTTTAGCTGGTCTTAGGCCCAGTTCAGAAATTGCCTGTTAATGTTAATATCATTAGAAGAGCCTAGATAGGAAGGTCTTGTGACTTTATACAAAATCTGAGTTTTCTTTTAGTGCTATACTGGCAAAGAATGCAGAAAGAGCCTTCTTAATCCAGAAAGAGAATAAAAGCATGACAGAAACCTTAAACTGGGTAAATCCAGGGGAATATCCCATGCTGCTCAGATACAACTAAAATTCATGGCAAGATCAGGCTGTACCTTTATCTGTAAGAGCTATTTCATTAGAAATTGCACATGGCTACTCAAAATCTTCAGATGAAGCAATTGCAAAAGCAACAAGCATTGCATTAGAATGGGTTACGCTGCAATGACCAACACAGAAACACCCAAAGAGAAAACAGATATAGCACGTGCCAGCTGAAACATTGTTAAGCATTAAATTTTAAGCTTTTTAATCTCCTCCTGCTCAGTAAATTCCTGCTTGGTAAACTCTTCTTAAAAACCATTTCCTGACACTATGATAACAATCATCACGTGAGGACTGTTGCTCAAATATCACACTAAAGTTTCCATCTTATCAGATGATCTCTTTTACTAAGAAAACACCCCAATGAAATCATCTCCAGAATCTCAATACAAGGAAGATAAGTGCATTGATTACAAACAGAAAATTTATGCCTAAGTATTGGCAGCTGTGGTTCCTACAGCTGGCAAAGCTCTGACTCCTACCTGAGAGCAAACTACACTACTGTCAAAATGCTAGAGAAAAACTAACTTTACTGAACTTCCTGCACAAACAGTTTTTTCAGTGTTTCACTACAGAATTCCCTCTGGCTGTAGCACAGAAATGTCTCCAACTGCACAAAGATTTTGTTCCCTCTTTGACCCAGCTTATCTTTAGAAGTACAGATAAATCCAACCACATTGTTTTATCTCCAAATTTTGCAAATGTCTCTGGTTCCCACATCACCATTATACTTACAGCAGTTGGCACAAAGACCCTTCCTATTCTCTGTGAAACCTCATTATTCAATAAGACTCTATTCTCAGCTAAGCTGTCCTCAGCTAAACTTCCACAGAATGACAAATGGCAGCGCATAGAATCAATTAGGTTCTCAAGATGATTCCATCTGTCCTACCTTCATTCCTGCTGAGAAACCTCAAAAAAGTCAGAATCATCACTATTATATTTCTACAGAAAGCCTAGCAGCAAAATAATGCCTACCCCCACAGAGCCAGGTGCTTAAAATTGTAAACTAACATTGATTTGTCCATATGGCTTGAAAGGAGGGTGCAAAATATAACATTTATAAAGGTGGATCAGTTTGAATTATGCTAACAGTAGTTCTACATTTTCCATTACCTTCAATAAACCATTCTTATCTTTATCTATTTTGACCCAGCTCACTCTCAAGTTTTTGCAGTTTCCTGCAGATGACTGCCTCACAGAAAATAATTACTTCTCTTATGGGGCCTCCTAAATTCTGTCAATACAGATTCACCTGTGCCATCCATATCATTCAGTCTCATTTCACCCCCTGTAGTACACAAGACAAATATTCCTCCTCCCATTTGACGTGACACTCCTATTTGCTGCTGTTTTCATCAGTTTTTGCACTTCCCCTTTCAGTGACCTACCAAATCCCAAACACTGTGCTACCACTGTCTTCATCATTTGATGACCAAAAGGACAACTTTATCTTTAAACATTTATATCCAAATTCTTTAAAATGCAGTCCAGAAACACTTGTAGGCTTAAAAACTTTAAGGGATTGAGCCCAGCTGATCTTGGCTCTCAGCACACATCACCCACTCTTTTTTGAAGCTGCTGGAACTGATGTAAATGTTTTTCCAACCTTTGCTCTTGCCACATGGAAACATATGCCAGCACACAGCCATCTCCCTCTTCTTCCTCTCCACTCAGGCTACTTAGCTGAAAAATATATTTTGGGACCAACTGTACGGAAAGTATTGTACAAGGTAATACCTGAAACTCCATCCCTTATACTGGTGAAGGGAGCTGAAAGGCATTTATCAATTTAGTATTTGCTGTTTGAGATTGCATAGACACAGGATGCTGCAAGAGACACACAAAGAGAAATAAAAACCTCGTGTTCTCCAAGACACTATCATCACTGCCCAAATTGCAGAGGAGAGGTGAGTACCCTAAAGTAAAAGGGTATAACTGAAGTCCAGAGATACAGCTAATAGTCTCTATCATCTCAGTTCAGATCTTCTTCATATTCTCCACAAATGTATTCTTGTCTCCATTAAAATGCAGCACTAATCCTAGCCTCAGATGTGTTCAACTGTGCAGAATGCATCTGGGCATTTACATCCATTTTCAAACAAACAAAAAAGAGCTCTGTAGAATGGATGAATTAACTCCATTCTAATGACCAAAATTCATATTTTTCTAAGATAAGAGTTCAAGGAAAATATTTAATAGCTATGTATTAAGGAGAAGCAGGTGTAGAAATATCAGCAGAACGTCAAAAAGTACCCTGCATTATTTATCTGGCATCAGGTCTGCAAGCAATACCAGTGTTATGACAGGAGTAGGTTCAAAAGAAAACTATTATGATAGGTGCTTAGATTTTTCTTGTGTTTGGTAGTATTCAGGCTGTCTTCCTCTTCTCAAATGCCCAAGAGGAGCAAATGATGATTCTCAAGGATCTATCTATCATTTCTAGCTGTAGAACTGCCAACTTCTTGTCTACAATTGGTCTATACAAAAGAGGTTGAGGTCTCTGTATTGCTTATGATTAACTGAAAGAGCTCCTACCCAAATCAACAATAAGTTACAAAGGAAACAGTGAAATCGTTAATTTCTCTAGAGGGAGAAATGCTCAGAGGGTCAAACCGAAGAAATTGCACAAAGAACTTGCAGTCCAGTATTGTGAAACTCAGAAAACAGGATAACTACCTCATGATCATGAACACTGGGCATTAAAGATGCCCTACATGAATGACCAAAACTTAAGACATCATGAAGGAGTTAAGAAAAACAAGAGGTTCAAAGCAGCCTTTGCAACTGAGAATGGGAACAGAAGTATCAAAGATTCAAAAATTTGAGACAAAATGCATTCAGCAAAAAACATGTCAAAAACATGCTATAAAACTGGACTAGAAGCCTGTGACTGGTAAACGTAGGTAAGGATGACACGTGTCCCAAAAGAAAAGTTCATAGAATCACAGAATAGTTAGGGTTGGAAAGGACTTTAAGATCATCTCGTTCCAACCCCCCTGCCATGGGCAGGGACACCTCGCACTAAACTGTGTCACCCAAGGCGCTGTACAACCTGGTCCTGAAGTTAAACCCATCTCATAAACATTGTTCTGTCATATGAATCTTCGCATATTTCAACTGGCCTTACACATATTTGTGGGGTTATTTTAAGCAAAGTAAAAGTTTAAAGCCACATTAAAATTCAATGCTTCCCAATGGCTTCATTTTCTGAGACTTCATTTTCAAATAAAACATGCAATCAGACCCCAAAGATTTGTCATTACTCTAAAAGAGAAGGTTACTTTTTCTATATGGTTCCTGATTTATCTAACAAACATTTTGTCTGACACAAAGAAGACCTTTAAGGTCATAGGGATCTGTATGAAACCGTATCTATTACAATGGCCTTAGAAGCTTTGGACTCAGCCGTGCATCCTGTACTCAAATCTCAACTTGCAAACTATTCATCTCTCTCACTGTGAGCCAAGACTCCCGAGTTTTAAAAGAAGCAAAATGTTGCTATTTCTGTGAGTTTTGCATATACAGAACTGGACAATATATTGGTACTCTGTCACTGAAAAAATTACTTTTCATTTCCTAATTGAACTTGAGCTACACAGCCATTATGCATGTCCCTCATAGGAACATATTCGTCAGCTGCAGTGTGCCAAGATACACTGTTTGCCTATTTACCTGAGAAAAAATGCATTTTAAAGTCTGACATAGGAATTTCCCTATATTTTCATGTAATCTCAGATTGGTTTAGGTTGGAAGGGACCTTACTGATCATCAGA
>JBCJKH010068624.1:0-23406 GCA_039877255.1 Loriculus beryllinus | reverse complement strand
TGTTCGCTTCTTACCTGGGAGTGGATGAGGGTCAGAACAAAAGAACCACACTTCAGAGGAAGGGCAAGTTGTGGTGGATAAAGCTCAGCCCTGTTCCCAATGGTCACTCTATGCTGTGCACACGCTGGATAAGGAACTGGCAGAAGTCAGCTCATTTTCACTAGCCCTGGCCCAAATGACTGCTCACTGCCCTGTCACCAGCACCTTGGTGCATGTTTCTTAGGACCAGCAACATGCCCTGCCTGGCTGGAAGGGAAGGGGAGACAAGAATTCCCTGTCTCTGCTCCTCTCCTGGTGCCAGGATGCCCAGGAAGCACCACGGCTCACCAGATGTAACCCAACTCACTGTAACACAGAGGTCCAGCTCCTGTGCCCCCAGATCAAGGGCATCACCCTTGTACAACACAACTAGGTGGTGCTTCCAGAGTGCCGCCGAGGAGCACGTGTTCTGTAACAGGAATTCCAGAGCTCTGGTTAGAAAAGAAAAAAAGGTGTTAAGATGCTACAAATCAGGACTATCAATGCCTCATTTCTTGGGTCTCCTCTGGAGTAAGGGACTGATGTCTGAAGAGCAGTCCAAGTGTAGGCACAAAGTGGGAAAGCATGCAGGGATGAACAACTGCTTATAGCAAAATGTGTTCAATCCACACACTTTTTATATCCTGGATGTCTCACATCTTCATGTCATAGGCAGAGCTTGCCCTCTAGCTGCAGCCTTCTGTCAGCAAAGCTGAAGTTAAATTTAAGCTTCCATGGAATGTAACGTGTGAATTAACTGAAATGGATTTTCTCTCATACAGAATAGGAATTCATGGAGCTCCATGGCTGACCAGGTAAGAAGCCTGGTCAGTCACCTTTCCTGCTGCCTTGGAGCACTGCGCTCTCCAAGGAAAGGCACTCTGTATTTCCACTTAAAGATACTTGGAATTACTGCTTTCCTTAAGGACAGTCGAGGAGGGGATTATTAAGCAGCAAAGTCACAGCTTTTAAGACAGTGACACTGTGATACTTGCCTTTTCCTTTGGTCAAACAAAGCTCGTTCCTTCTTCAGCTCCTCTGCTGCCGACCTGCACTTGTCCGCTCGCTTCACCTGCAGTGTCCTGTCAGAGGGCAGAGGTTCAGCAAATGCATCTCTCTGGGTGGTTTGTGCTCCTTTTAAAACAAACACTTTGGTGTTGCTCTTTGAATGCTACATAGAAAAGCAGGCACAGTTAATGATGGGGATGTACATAGCCACAATGCTGGGTTTATCTACTTACCAACAGCACTGTTCTATTTCAATATAACCATTAAAGTGTTTAAAGTGAAAGCCATGTTTAAGTAATTTACCAAACGAATAACTTCATAACCCCACTGCAAGCCTGAAGCTGCTTTGTGAGGGAAATATTAGGCACAAACCACAAATTCTGCAAGGTTTTCCATCCTGTTGATACTTCAAACCCCAAAAACCCCTAAACTGTGAGCACTTGAGAGAGGGGCACCCAGTGGGACAGACTGTGCCCCCCGTCCTTGTCACAGGCCCAGCAGTGAGCACGGAGCACACAGGTAGGAGGGAGAAGCTCCCAGATCATAGAATCATAGAATCATAGAATAGTTAGGGTTGGAAAGGACCTTAAGATTATCCAATTCCAACCCCCCTGCCATAAGCAGGGACACCCCACACTAAACCATGCCTCCCATGGCTTCGTCCAACCTGGCCTTGAACACAGCCAGGGATGGAGCACTCACAACTTCCCTGGGCAACCCATTCCAGTGCCTCACCACCCTCACAGTAAAGAATTTCTTCCTTATATCCAATCTAAACCTTCCCTGTTTAAGTTTTAACCCATTACCCCTTGCCCTGTCACTAGGTAAAACATTTGTCTTTAGCAAAGGTGGTGTCTGGCTTGTGGTCTTGTACAATTGCTACAGTATCCCATATCAAATTGTACAAGGCTTCCTTGCTTCCAGGTTAAAGTCAAGATGTTGAAATGTTTCAAGATGTTTCAAAACCAGGCTATTCCTTTGTTTCTTTTGGTCTGTTTTCCACCCCCTCTTTCCTGACTGGTATTCTGCCAAACATTCATTCAGGATTGTTCCCATACTCAGTAATCAGTAAGAACTGCACGGACTCGTGATTATTCTGTCTGTCACATATTCCAGGGGTTTAACTTGTCAGTTGCTATACATATTGGGTTTCTTCCTTGTTGGAGGTATTGTAGGTATGTAGTAGTTCACCTGAAGAAGTCAGAAAAGAATTACATGAATTTGTGCATTTCTGTCAGCTGATTTTTTTGGCAGAAATCTATCAATTGTATCAAGTGTCCTTTCCTGTCTAAACTCAGGTGTTGTTTGATACTGTAGATGTCTGGAATCTCTGTACTACCATGGTACTACTTAACTGTTGTCTATGGGTAATGGATCTCCACACTTACAGTGTTTGACAACTTAGTTGGCTAGTTTCAACAAATAATTTATAATGCTGGTCAATAGTTTTTGCTGTTGGAGATGCAAAAATAATAACAAAGGAAACCACTTCTGGGATTTTTGTGGAGCAAGCAGTAATGATATGGAAGAGTAGTGTCAGTCTACAGCACTGTCTACAGTATGTGTAAGCTTTCATGAAATCCAGAATGGAAAACTTCTACGTTTGAAAATACATGTGTAGAAATAAAAGATGAACTTAGTTCAGTCTTCAAGGTGGTAAGACTAAATCTACATGCTTATTGCTTAGGTGTTTGATTTCAACACCTAGTAAAACTAGAAGTTCAGCTAAGCAATGCTGTTGATGTAACCAGTTCCATAAGACACGTTTCCATCTGAAACAGTGTCAGTGTTGCATTGCTCTGTGACAGGCTGACCATTGTTTTCTTAGAGAAAATCTAATCTGGTGGTGGGGAGTTTAAAATATAGCATTATTTAATATTTCATAATGAAATGTTTTTAAGGCCGCTTGTCCTCCTTGTGGGTTTGAGATTAAAAGCATTAATATATGTGGATATTTCAGGGATTGTTTCAGAGCCCTGTATGATTTCTGATAGATGAAACTTAATAATTTTGAGGATAGCACGTGTAAAAAAATAGTGGTTTCTTATCTTCTTCTTACTATCTCATCCCTTCAGGATGGCACCCGGCCTCCACTAGATACTGATATAAGCCTTGAAGAAATAGCTTACAGTCAACACTGTGATTGTTATACGTGAGTAGCTTCTAGTTTTGACTTTAATATTTAATATGCAGTGCCAAAGGTCTTCTGATGTTTAATAATGTGTGTTATGTTGCTATTATTAAGACAATGTCTTAACTTTCAGGGTTCGTAAACCTTCTCCCTTACACTGTTTTTCTTGCTTTCAGTTAGGATTTTTCCCAAGAGGTCTGTAGGAGTATACGGATCCTAAAGTCTCTTTCATCTGGAATAGTCCTCTTCATGTTGTAAATACAAATCAGCAGAGGCCTCTTGGTTTTGCCTGGCTGTATTTTCTCATCTTGTATAATCTGAAGATAAAAGAGCCATCTACGTTATGGACCCATATACAGTGATGATGGAAAGCAAATCGGTTTAACAGCCATAACCAGCTCCTGTCACAGAGTTGAAAGCAGTGTGCTTGACAAACCAGTGAGGGCCTATTTCAGCTTGTGCTTTGGGAATACCAAGGCATGTGTTTTAGGAAAGCTCAATAGCCATATCTGTCAGAATAATGTGTAGTTGAATTCTACAAAACTTCAAAAAGCTTTAAGCTATTAAATGGCTTATTAATAGTTAATGATTTTCTGGAGTTCTCAGAAGTTAAAGTTGCTTGTCACAACATTACTTTTGAATTTAAGAAATGGAGGCTATCATTGATAATAATTTCTAGTTTGTCATTGTTTCATACTTGGGAAAGATCAGTACCTTTTCTTTCTCTGCCCCTTTCACTCACTGTCATCTGGGGGGTTGTTTGATTGTGGAGAGGTTTTTGTTTGGGATATATGGTGGGGTTTGATTGTTTTGGGGTTTGGGAGTTCTTCTTTGGTTTTTTGTTTGGGGTTTGTTGTTGGGAGTTTGTTGTGGGGTTTGGTTTCATTATTGGAATACAGCAGCATTTCTGGCACCCACAAATGAAGCATGGGGAGTTAACTAAGAATTGTCTTTAGTTCATGATTTGCACCAGTTTAAGGGCTTATGAAAAGCCGAACAGCTGGAAACTAGAAGCAAATCTTTAGAATGATTGATCTGACCCTGTTTTCTTGATACTGTTGTTTTATAAGCATATTAACTGTTGATGCAGCTTTGAGCAAGGCAACTCCCTTTTGTAATAATGGGTGATGCCATTTGAATCTTTCATAAGCTTGATAGGAAAAAAAAAAATGTATCGTGTTCCCACCAAGTGGCACAGTATTAATCAATCCTTTGGCATTTTTAAGGCTGCTAAATGGGGGTTTTGTCACTTCCCTTGCTTCCCATTTATTTGATCTTTATGGTTAAGATCTGCAGCGCTGCGTAGCTCTTGTCCCTTTTTCCAGTGTTCTGAAGATTATTCTTCATGACAGCAAAACCCGTCTCTTACCGTGATCTGTAGTGTTTTGCCTTTCTGTATGCTGTCAGCAAAAGACAAGAGGGTTTATCCTACAATAACCTATTCTGTTTGTATCTGTAGAGGAGCAGACCTTTCCGCTCTAGTGCGTGAGGCTTCAGTTTGTGCCTTAAGACAGGAAATGGCCCTGCAGAATACTCAAAGCAAGAAAGGTAAGCAAGCTTTACAGAAATCTTAACTGACTGTGGAGAAGATAAATGGACTATAAAGTATTTAAGGTCATTCAAGACAAGCACAAAGGCTGATCCAAACAAAAATTGTCAGATTTGTTTCAAGAACACATAAGCATCTTTGAAGTAATTGCAGGGGAAAGCATAGGAAAAAAAATGGATATACTGCAGGTTCAGCATATTTTCTTCCTAAAAGAACTGAGCCTTGTAACCCTAAAGAAAACTTTATGTTAAATTGTAGTAGTATAATAGCGTGTCTATATATGTATATACGTACTATTGTGGTAGTATAAACTGACCATTCATATACTAGACTGGATACACCTTTGCCAAATTTCCACAGCACCATCAAAGACTAATTATACTGACTTATTTGCAGATTTGAGTCTGTTTTTAACTGCAGACATACTGATCGTACACCTTTGGCATTCAGTTGTATTGTTTAACAGAATACTTGCATCTAGTAAAATGGTGCTTGGAAAATCTGAGTGCCGTCTTTCATCTTAGGTGTTGAGCTCATCAGGAGCCTTTGCCAGGACTTTAACAGGGAATTATAAATAGTTTCATGTACAATGTCTGCCTTTTCCATATCTCTCTGCAATTTTAAGTTGCATTTTCATGGGTTTTACATTATTTTTTCTGTACAGATAGGAAAATGTAATTGGAAATTGAAGCTCTTGTGTATAAAAGGTGCATCTCGATTTGTTATTCCAGTAATTTTGCTTGTTATTTTACCTTTAAGCCAAAATGCAAAGCTAAGATGGAATTGTGACTTTTCAGATTATGTCCTTGGAAAACATTAGACATCAGAGGCATAATGAAAGCCTAAGAACCATGCTGGAGTTTTGATGGCTTTGATTCATTCTGTTTGATCTAGCAAATATCCGGTCTCATCTGGTTTTTAACAGCAGTAGGTTAACAGAGCAGACTGTATGCATTTCTTGTTTTGAGGGAACTAGTGTGTTGGTTTAGAGTGGGGGAAATAAAAGAAACAAAGTAGGACAACCTTCATGCTTGCGTGACTTGGATATCCCTTCTGTTTACTGTAGATGCTAAAAGCTTCTGATTTGAGATGGAAATTTCTGAGTTTACCCAGTTTGTTTTACAAGCAGGCTTATAAAATACAGCAGGCTTTAATCAATCAGAGATGTTCATCACTTGAATTCAGCGTCCACAATTATGATTGCAGCCTGAGCACTTACTGTATGGATCTGTAGGCTGCCAGCAAGCCTGTAATATATGCCTAGCTTGATCTGCATGTTTATAGCAGCTGCCTATTTGGGATGTCCTTGGGTTTGGATTTCCAGGCTGTCAGCCCTGGCTGGTGGTTTTATTCATTTATATCTTCAAAAGGGTAGTATGAGTACACAGACTGGAGAATTTCTTCCTTCAGTGTTACCACAAGTGCCTCCCCTCCCATCCTCTGTGCATGACTGTAGATGGGTGATGTGTGTCCTTATCTGTCAGTAGTTTGGAATCACCTGGCTGAGATCAGTGCTGCTACTTTCTGTTCTGTAGAAACTCTGGGGCAACTTCCTGGTTATACCTGGTGTTCTCCCTCTAGATCAGTTCAGGGTTGTGGGGTGTTTTTAACACTCAGCAGTGGTTTGCTTGAAGCTACTTATTTATAGTGAAATGGAAATGTATCCTTTTTGTGGTATTTTTTTACAAGAATCCATAAATTCAACAGTCAAGACTTTCAGTTTCGAGTTAAGCTGGAGTTTCTCATCACTGGTCCAGCATCTGACTGCTCAGCAGAGTACAGTATCACTTGCAAAACTGGAGTTTCCACTCCTGGCTCCCTTCCCTAAACCACTGATCAACATGCTGTATAAAACAGATGTTAGCACCAATGCCAGAGCCGGACCCCTACTGCTGTTTGTTCCCTATCCTGAAGAGTGACCATTAATCCTTATACTCTATTTCATACCCTTTAATCAGCTTTTAGTCCGCCAAAGGATAGATCCTACAGTCCCTTGGAGTTTACCAGTCCTTTAGTGGCTGTAACAAGTTACATGATTTAGCCAGCAGTTCTGCAGTTTCATAGACAACTTCCTTCAGCACCTTTGGGTGAACACCATCTGGTCCTGCTGACTTACTGTTAACCTCATACCTGTCCCATTTTAGTTTAATGCTTCCTGTATATTATTTCAAATAGATGTAGTTACAAAGAATATGTAGGGTATGAGGAGTTCTTAACACTTCCAGCTGAAAAGGCAAATTCACTGACCTTCTAAACTATGACCTTACCCCAGACTGGCCTTTTTGGGTAATGTAAGATATTCAGTGACCCTACATCACCTGTATAGTCTATAAAGCTGATCTTAAGAAGGAGTGTATGAGACTTCTTGTTAAAGCAGTTAAGAGCAAGTGTGGTTTAACAACTGAGATTCAAGTTTTGTATCTTTGCAGTTGAATTTGAAAAGCAAGATGTGGTCCCTGTTTGATACTTTCAAATTAAGAGGAAAGGGAACCAGCTATCCTTCCTTCACTCGTCTATGTAAATAGCTAAAACAAACAATTTCATATTTGGCTAAGTTTAAGTTATACCTGTTGATATACTTCATTATTTTATCATTAATTTATCAATATAAATTGTTTTAACTGATAAAAGTCATACCTACTTACTCAGACTAAATGGTTTTGTCATCAGAAATCAAGGCAAACTATGTAAAAGCAAGACAACAAGGTATAGATTACTGACAGCTGAATTCTCCACGGGATCAAGCCTTGTGCCTGTTTTTTATCACACAATAAGCATGAAGTAACCTAACTTACTTTCAGTAAGAGGTAAAACTACCTAGCAGTAGATAAAAGTGTATTTATGCCTAGCCATAGCTATCAGCAGTTTCACCTTGACCTTCTCTGGTAACTATGTCCTTACTGATACTGATCGTCCTAGTTGCTGAATGCTGTTTATTCCTTTCCTCCCTCCCCATAACTGAGGCTGTTATCTTGTTTCACAATTTGATTAAAGAGTTCCAGGCTTAAAAACAAAACTGAAAGCAGAATTAAATTCTCATAGCTTCATTTTACTATTTTTGGACTTTTGATTACTCAATCTTCAAATAATTTGGCTTCTGTGAAAGACCCACATTGAACTTTCTTACTGTAAGTAGGGTTTCCTTGGAAAACAAGTTGAAATGATGAGATTTTCAGTCTACACCTTTATACTGGTATAACTTCATACAGTAATGGGAATCTTGAATAAGAGCTTCAGAGAACTAAGATAAGAAAGAGTAGTAAGGGTATGTGTTTAGTTCAATGAACTTTACCTTTGTCTTTACTTTTCAAGCAGGTAGTCATAATTGTAAACTATTTGCTGTTCTGTTTTATGCCTTAAATAAGCATTTATTTAATTTAGTGCTTTCCATAACCTAACTCAGACAAATATATTAATGAGGAGTCCTGACAGTTTTTTTTCATGTCAGCACCCCCCATTTCACATCACAAAGATGTATGCAAAGGTAGTGGCAGTACATATCTGTGCAAACAAAATCATCACAATGAAATACATTTAAAATGCACCAGGTTGACTAAAGACATACTTTTTGTACCTTTATCACATCTAATACCTGGGTATAATATTAGGATTGCAGTGAATCTGTATAGTAATGGTATCTTGGGATTCTTAAGCCTGAACAAGGCACTTGCATGTGAGAGCAGAAGATTCTGTGATGTGAGGTGTGTGTATGTTTTAGCATACTAAAAAACCAAACCCCAAAAAAACCCTGTTCAGAAGGTTATGATTAGGAATAATTAATGCAGCCAATCCACAGTAAGGTCAAAAAGGCAATTTGCATAAACTTAAACAGAGTTGTAGGAGTGAAAGCCTACACCACTTCTGGGTAATGCCAGTACTATAAAGTCAATGATTAAGGAATTGAGCATTGTATAGTAAAGCTGGAAAGATAAAATGTTTTCTAGGTACTCACTCAAGAGCACTCTGTATGGAAGTTTAATAATAAGTATGTGTAGAAAATAGACCCCAGAATTGGAAGCAGCAGGATTTGAGGCACTCACTTCCAGAAGAGTTGAGGGACTTGAATTCTAACTGGATTTGATGCAAGCTGCAGTTAAATCAGATCTTTAAAAGTGAAACTCTCAGTCTGCAGGTAAAAACTTCAGTAAATACCTAAGAACTTCCTGAAACAAGTATTCTTTGGCTTAAGGTGCAGGGGCTAGAGGGATTAAAATCTTGTCTAAAATCATTAACAGGAGGCTGTGTAAAATTTGTAAGAGTTCAGGTGGTCTTAACACTGCTGAATTTGATCTCATCCAACTGACTAGCACATGCAGTTGGCTAGGTTCCAGGAATGCTGCCTTGAAATGCACACAACAATAGCTGATTGTCACTTGGCTGCATTTTTAACACACTATTTTACTCTGTTCTCTAAGGAGAAATCAAGATTTCCCGTAAACACTTTGAGGAAGCTTTTAAGAAAGTGAAATCTTCAATATCAAAAAAGGTAAGATAAGCTTTAGGTATGCAGGACTCCTTACTCCTCTAGGAAGGATACTCTTTACGCTGGAACCTGGTGGGAATAGTAAAGGTTGCGGTATACTTGCATGTATTTCAAACTGACACTACCTATTCCTGCATTAAACAAACTTAATGCTCTTTATAAGGTCAGAAATTGAAGTTTCTCCTTTCAGCTGCAGGTGATGCCTTGCATGCAGATAGATTACCATGCTGTCGAGGTTATATTTTAGTATGGCACCTTGGACTTCTCACTGACATTCCTGGATTAATTACTGACCTGGACCTAACCTCTTAGCTGTGGAATATTCAGCTAAAAGCCAAGGCCTTTATAGTGCTCCACATCTTGCCATCACCTTTTTCCCCCCTAGATGAATGTGACACCCAAAGATGCTCAACCGTTTTTGTTACTGTGCAAAAAATCATTTTGAGATAGGACATAAAAGATTTTTTTATCAGTCTTTCCATTGTTTGCATTTATCAAGGAAATTTGTTTTAAAAGTTTCTTTATGACCTGTTCAACGACTGAAAGGAAAGCTGTTCAATCATCTCAGTTACCAGAACTGAGAAGTTAATATATATAGGAATTATTACTGCTGCATAGCTCTTCTGGATAGGTCTCTGTGTTGCTAGGAGTGTACTGCAGCCAAAATAAACTAATACAGTCACTTTGAACACTAGCAAGAAAGAAGTTAACCAGTTAACACTTTCCTTTCATTGTTATTGTATGTTGATGGTCATTAACCTTTTCTTAAAGTTAGAAGTGAGCTTTGGCACCAAGGCCCTTTAAGGACGGTACTTTTGGCTTTCTTCTCCTTTGCTAATCACTAAGCAAACAGCTAAGAAGAAACAGCCACAAAATCTTGAGAGGTTTTCACTTAACGATCACTTAGGACATATTCCTTCTGATTAAAAATTAACCAGAAATACAATTTTGCATCTCAAAGGCAGCTTAAATACCACATCTCAGAGCCCTATATTTCAGTTACAGCCATCTGAAGAATCTTCAGTTAGATATTTTGAAGTACAGTATACTCATCTGCCATTTCCAGATGCTATTTTCTATCTGCTAGACAGATTCAGTCTGACAAAAAGTATCCCTCCACACCTTCCTATGAATACTGAAAGGTAAAAGCTCATCTCACTGATTAAGTGCTTCTAAACTCTTCTTTTCCCTTCCATACATATCCCTGAGATCTGTTAGCATGCTTTTGGTTTCACCAGTTGACTCAAGACAAAATAGGTTGTTCTTAAAGCTATGGACAGGCATCACATTCTGAAGCCATTTATTTCAGTGCAAGTTAACATCTTTAAGTATTCTGTTGCTCACAATTGTCATTTAAGGTGCCTATTGAAAAGTATGAAGGAACAGTTAAGTTAGATTATCGAAAGAAGATCCTGTCAGTTCACTTGGGCAAAACTAAATTAGGGAGTAAAGTGTCAATTCAACAGCTCCCCCAAAAAGAAGCAGTGTCTTAGTGAAGCTGTAATTCTGAACCCAACACGGCAATATTAAGTATAAGAGCTCTTGCCAGGGGCTTCTATTAATTACACATCATTGGTGACTGTCACTGGAGAACCTCATTCATGAGCCAGGGTAGTGGGGTTTTGCCATATTTAGGTTTTTGTTTCCAAGTCGTTTAAAATACAGCTAAATGGGTCATACAGCTGGTTTGTTTCACTTGAAATAACACACATCAAGTTACTTTTATACAGTGCATGATTTTTTACCATTGTCTAAAGCTTATTTTTCTTCTTGGCACTGTTAGGATCAAATCATGTATGAAGAACTACGTCAGTCACTGTGCAGGTGATCCATTTGGACAATCCCCAAGAAGCTTACTCTGCATTGGTGGAGAGTTTGGCAATACCTGTGCCTGATTTCAAGAGACAGGTTGGAAAGAAACTGTGCTAGATCTCTCTGAACTTCTTAAACTGTACCTGGAGGAAGGTCATAATGACCTACTGCTCTAAACCGTCTTTAACTATTTCCAGATTAAAAAACAGAACACGCTTCCTGCTTATCATGTTTTTAAAAGTGAATGCTTTCAGTGTTAAAGAGCTAATACCACTCCTGTATTTGGTGCCCTTAATCAGAAAGCCCTCGGAGACAGGTAGGCTAAACATTCCAGTGTTTACGCTGCTCAAATAGGTGTTTTCAACCATGAATGAAAATAGCCAATGTTGCAGGAAGGAAAACTCCTGAAGCATCACTGGGAGGACAGAGCTGGGCAATCAGACTGGGAAAGTGCTGCACTCTGTGCTACCATAACATGAATCACACCTTTTACAGATACACTGGCACATTATGACTGTGTTGGCAGGTTTCTTGGAGCTTCCAACAGCTTCTTTCACCTTAACAGAAGAACTATCCACACATGGCAAACTGTCTTAAAGTTACCTAGGAAAGAGTAAAGTTTGGGAGTGCTACAACAGTGTAGTTTAACAGCCACCTAAGAAACATTTAAAACTGTAAGATTTATCTAGCAGGCTGATTCTTAATTAGTTTAACTGACAAGTCTGCAACAAACCTAATCTATTACACATTTGAGTTCCTTAACTCAAGTGCGTCGATATCCTCTGGAGGAAGGAAAACATTGCCAGTTCTGAGACACAGGGTAAGAGCCTCAAGTTTTTTAAATACAAAAAAACTCCCATCTCAGGAAGAGGTCAACTTTTATCATCAAACTGGGAAGTAGTTAAGACAAAACACTGAAATGTGACAGACACAGCAGTTGATTTCTGAATTGGATTTTCCTCATGGATTTTTTTTACCCGTGTCATCATTCTACAACATTCTTTAATCATTAATCTCAGTTCCTATCTTTGATCAATCTTAAGCTTATTAAAAGCACTACACCCAGTCAAGGATCAGAAAAGGAAATTTCTGCTAGCAAATTTCATATCTTAACTTTAAATGATACTTAGTGAAATTTCAGTGTGAACAGTATAATAGTTTTTATAGCAACATTTATCCTGTAAGCATCCCACACACTTTAACATACAAGAGGGAGGCGATCATTTCATCTCCTACTCAAATCATAATTCATTTAAGCAAATCATCAGGCTTTGCTGATCTGCCTCTAAAACTGACCTTGCCTCGAGGGGGAACAGTGCCTTACATCTTTGACTCTTCTCCAAGTTGTCATTTGACAAAAGATCTCACACATTTTTCCCCAGAAGTAAATGGGGGGTGGGAGAAGATAATTACAAATTACTCATCCCCACAGACTTATGTTTTAAGAATACTGACACTCATGACAGATTGTACTTACCACTGTGATTTCTGCACAAGATGAAATACTCCCTCTTCAGTGACTCAAGCTATGGCCCATATGACTAACAGATGAAGTCCTTGCATATAAAAGAGAAGATCTGATAATTACAAGTAAATGAGGCTTGGAGCTGCAGAAATCCAAGATAAAGGATCATCATTTTATCTCAGAGTAGTTTCACTTGTGCATGTTCATTATTGTGAGGCCATGCAATTAGGACATCAGTTAAGTAACTAATGTAAGAATCATACCTAGATGTCACGTACAGAGCTGTGCAAGAATCACCTATGTCACAAACTTCATCCTCTTTTACCTCCAAATCTACAATTTGACTTTTTTCTTTTTACCACCTTCCTTAAATGAAAGCTCTTTGCTTTATAGGAAGCTGCAACTGTGTGAAAGCAAACTGTGAACTCTTAGTACAATAATATACTCAATTTACTTGGGTGTTTCAGAGTTGACCAATGCAAAGAACCAAGCAGGAGCCCCATGAAAACAGTATATGGTATTTCAAATACTGATTTTGAAAGCATCACCCATTCTACCTTTAGATACAGTAATTCTAAAGGCCATCACTGATTTTACCTGCCTGTGACACACACTGGTTTCAAAACCAATTCTATAAAAAACAAATCAGGAATTAAAAAAGGTCTAATTGTGATAAAATATGTTGTCCTTTCCAGGAAAAGAAATACATACACAAAATCTGTAACTTTCAAGGTGTCTGATGATCATTCTTCTTAACACATGATGGTGGAAATAGGATACAGGAGGGTTTGAATTTACAAGAAAATGTGAGGTTGAAAGGCAGGAGAAGCCGTATCAGTCAAGTGTCCATATACCATTTGCTTACCTTGGCTGGGCTACATGTGTGTCAAGGAGCAGACAGGGGCAGGCAACTGAACTCTTATTTGACTGTTCACACAAGAATGTGCTGCACCCACACTGCTACTTTTTCTTGAGGGAAATTCTGCTTGGCTATTGTACTTATCACTGAAAAAAACTTGATAAGAAGTAAAATACGAGAGCCTTTGTACACAGAAAATGGGAGCTGCTTTAAGGAAGAAGTCTTTTCACGCAATACAGAGACCACTACTTTGTTCTGCATATGCAGCTACCACCCCTCCTGTCAGACATGCCTAGAGCAGTTTTTCCCCTCTAGTCCTGTTGCCTGTTGCGACAAGCTCACAAAACTGTTCATCGTGCTATTGTCCTCTCCCTTTTCCCAAGGCTAGCCACATATCACAGTGATGATTCTGTCCCAGAGCATATTAGATGCTGACTTGAGCTTAGATAGGGAGTAGAGGCAGCCCAGGGGAACTGTCAGAGAAGAAACACAGTCTGCATTCTTGGCTCAATAAGAAACTTTTTCAACATCTCTGTCCTTACTAAAGTCTTGGATAGCACTGCAGGCTTGATTGTGAAATAGAGGATTTGATAGGGAAGAAATAATTGTGTACACGGAGTTGCAGGTTGCTATACTAAAGGCACAGCTTCATGATTCAGACACACCTATTTGTCAGACTTTTCCTAGGACCTTGCAGAAGCAATCTTGGCAGACCCGGAAGTAGCTCCTGTGCTTTGCAGTATGCAAGCTAGAACAGTAGAACTTGGGTTTTGCCTTAAGTCTTTTGAGTTTCTTCGATTACAGAGCAGTATCCTTGTGTCTTAGACCACTGACCATGCACGATCACTACCTGAAAGCAACTTTTCACCTGTTTGTCCAACAGGGTTAGAATGGCAGCCTGCAGCATTGACATTATTGTTTGTAGAACCTCATCATTAAATAAGGAATGAACGGCTTCAAGTTCTACTGTTGCTGCTGCACTACTTCATCTGATACAACCAAAAATGCTGAGGAAGCAAAATTGAACCACTGAACTCATTACCCAAGTCTGCCTACCTAGCACAGATCCATTTCTCAGTCTCTGTAGACTTTTACGTGTGCATTTACGTGCTTGCTGGCATGTAAACACTTAACCAGACGACTTCTGAGACACAAAACTAAAAGTCTTAACTATTTTCCATCTCACCTCTGGTTCCAGGTAGGAAGTCTTGCCCTGGATCTGAAAGCAATGGAGCACTGTAGCCAGAAAGATGCACCCATTTAACGTATGTTGTCACACTTACGGAGCAGACCGGTTCAACAGCAGAACAAGAACGCCAGAGGCAAGAGTTGTTTTGAAAGAATATACCCACGCCTGTCCTGTGGGAAAACTCATGCCTAGTATGATGAGATTCCAGGATGCATTACTTATTCCACTTAAGCAGCTTCAAATAATTAGGGGGGTGTGTGTGTTAAAAGCCATGCGAGGCAGTGTATTCTGAAAACTAAGTTACTCTGAAAGCCCTGAAGGGGATTCAGAACTCTGCATGATTTAACTGCAGCTAAAATACTTGGATGACATGTTTAACACAGCTGACCCAAAGTCAGCTCTGTTTTGACAGTTACAACTCCTGGCTGATTTCATATAAAGGAAAGGTTTGCCAAACTGACAAGCTAGCAAGATGCTTTAGGTGGCATGTACAAAGGCCAAATTTAACTCATTCCTATGTGAATAGATCTATTAAAACATTATAGTTGGTTTAACTCTTATGGCTGTTAATCACAAGACCATAAAATTAATGCTGTTTGTTCTTTAGAGGTTAGTCAAAAGGTCCCTCCAACTTTCAGATAAGTGTTGCAAACATGATACTAAGCTGTTTCTGCCAGATACATTCTAATAGCATTAAAGTTACAGAATTCCTTAAAAACAGTAACTAGATGATTCATATGCATATCAAAAAACAGTAGTATTTGTGCCATGCCTTTGGACTACATGCCACATTATGACTGGAATAAACTAGTTATTCATTTAGAATATACCAAACAAGTCAGGTAGCCTGGCTGGTCTTAATTCCTTTTACCAGTGGTTCAGAAATGCTTTGGACTTTTAGGGATGAATTTTTGCTGCCATACAGGTTAACTTTCAGATGATCTGCTTCTGGCAAAATCCCTGCTACAAGTTAAATGCCACGGCCTCTTGTGTACACGCAGTAATTGTATGCCTAAGAACAGTCACCACCAATGCTTGCAAGAATCAGGCCATGGTGTAGACACAAACTTAAGGCTCACTGGCTGAGATTAACCTAGTCCAGTGAATCTTCTCCAATAGGTAGCCAGTAGCAGATATCTCAAAGACTACAGCAAGCAGAGAATTCCCCATTATCCTGCAGCTTTTACAGTGAAAATAGTGTATTTATAATCACAGCTGGAAGGGAAGATCACAGAACACCTTAAAGCAACATCTGCAACTTTAAACAAGAGAAATGGCAACTTAAGTCCTGTTTAAAAGCAGGAATCCACACTTGGACTATCTATTGGGAGGATAGTAAAGGACATCAGGGATTACATGACATAAGTAACTAAGCCCAAGTGTAAGATTTGACTTTGAACTCTGGTTATTTTATCATCAAGCCTAACTGATATTTCGTTAAAACTTTAGCTTTTAGCCATAAAACTCCACAGAGATTCTTTCCATCCTTCATCCAGCTAGGTTAAGCCATCAACACTGAAGAGCTTTAATTCCACCTTTTGCTTCTTAAATTGAGCAGTCATGCAGAAGTAGCTTAAAAAAAAAAATCCCCCAAATGTATGTTCTGCAACTTAAGCCTATTCAAGTCGTTCACCTGACGTTTTCCTTGAGTAGAAAGGCAGTGATTCTTTACAGTTTGTCTATACAACTGCTCAACAGAACAGGTCTTGCATCTGCTGTAAAAATACCAAATTTCACTGAAACTCAAGTTCCTCAGTATAAGGGGACCAGTCAAAAATTCATCCAATATTATTTTAATATTTGCTTTTTGATTACATGTAAGAATACTAGATAAAGTCTGGTTTGACATTACACTCTACCCTGAGCAATATGCTGGCCAGCTAACATGTTACAAAGTGACTTCATTATCCTGCCAGGAAGTGGCTGGCACACTCGCATACCAGTCCTATTGGTTTGCCACAGGTAAGGGCCCCACACTTAAACAAAACACATTAAAAATAAGACCACAATCGAGCAAGGATTAAGAGGCATCAACATACTCTTCTCAGGCTCTCAGCTTCTCAAAAAAAAATCCCCCAAAACACACCAAACCAAAACACACAAGTTGAAGGCAGCATCTAAAGATTAAGTTACTTACAGCAGACCAGTGTGGACAGCAGCTAAGACTTACACCTTCATCAAATTCCATCTTTGTAAGTGAACCATGGGGTCACTATTTGAGATTTAAGGGTGATTAGTAGCTCTTTTTGTCTGCTTAAAGCCATCATCAGTGCATTAAATGATAGAAGGTAAATACACTGCTGAGGTATGTAGAGGTTCTTCAGTGTTCAGGAAGTCTATGCATTCTCTGTTCCCAATTAAAAAACTTCTTAAGCAGGAAATTTGATATCACCACCTGTGCTTCCACCACATTTTAGTATGCAAGAAAGGCAAGTGTGTATGTAGGGTACTGTAGGTTTAGGAAGGAAAGAAAAAGATCATTTAGCAACACGTTTTTATGTACACACATGACTAATATACTTAATAGTTTGCCAGACAGTCTCTGTTTCAATTGCTTCAGTTTTCCATACAAGCTGAATTTCCAAATGAGTAAAAATGTATTGAGCATTTAAAACCATGGCAATAGCAGAGACAATTAGGACAAACCTAAACCTTTTTTCTTTGAACACAAAAAAACCCCGAACTGTAAAAAGACTTTCTCCATTATGAAAAAGAAAAACCTTATCAGTTACATTAAGCTACCTAATGGCTTAAACGACACAACTCTAAATGCTGGCTGCTCAAGCTATATGCCAACAGAAGCAGCTTAAGCAGTAGGTGGTGACCCACAAAGTTGGTAATGCCCCTGAATTCCCCACCTTTTCACAAGGAAGCCACACAAGCCATCTTGAAGATACCAGGTTCATTCTGACAGATTGCTCCTTAGAAAACAAGGAACTTTAAACCAATGCTTCAAATGACATGTTACATATTTAAACAGAAAAAGACTTAAAATTTCTGTGCAAATTAGGTCATCCACCCATAAGTTAGGAAACAGGTTCAACAGAAGGTTTACCTTAACAAATCATGTTAGGGTAGAATTAACAGGTAAGTACAGCATTTGAACACTACAGTCATCTAAACAGCATTTTGTGGGCAGTGTACTACATGGAGAACTCAGTATTTTTTAAGAGGCAGGCAGGTATTTTACATAGATTTAACACCTGCCAAAGTAAATCCTGTAACAAAGTGATTTAGCATTATGTATATAACACTGATCTTTAGGCAAACAGACACATTAAACCAACAAATCTGAGGACTGCGAGGAATGTTACAGCTGGTAGGAGCCTGCTACAAAATCCTTAAGGATGCATTGCTGTGTTGCTGTAAATCTGAATTCAGGACACTGGTGAACAGCTTTAGCAAGAGACCTTATACCAGCCACTTTAAAGCAAGCAGACATTTCAAAGTCTTTTTTTGGTTGCCAGAAGTTTAATCTTGCTTCACTTCACCCTTTAAGTGCCTTTTCATACGTGAATATGGGCTGATTGTGTCATCCATCACGAAGTCATACAGTACTTTTACCCAAGAGTTATATTGTGGCAGGTTGTCATAGTATTCAGCTGCTATTTTCTTCACCTAAAAAAGAAATACAAGGTTTATTTGCTATTTGTGTTAGCCCTACTAATGAAACTTCACAATCCTCAATGTATAAATTAATACAGAGCACTGGAAGTTTCATTTTAGCTGTCAAGAGTCCATAAGGAAGGCTACTAGTGCTACAATATGAAAGTTTCTTGAAGGAAAAAGCTACTCCCTGGTTGTTAAGTAAACATATGAAACGTTTCTACTGAAGCTAACTAGAACAAGCTCTGCTAACACTGAAGTCCATTCACTGTACTACCTACAGAACGATGCAGCTCACAAAAGCATTTTGGTTGCAGTGGAAGTGGGTGATTCAGTTCAGTGCTGACTCATATGAGTTATCACCAAAAAGGATGCTTTACGTTCTAGGAAGAGATGTTGAAACACAGCTATTTTTTACATGTAGCTTCAAATCATAGCACACAAGGAAAAAAAAGCATCTTATTTCTGAGGTACATCTCGTTTCTGCAGACATCAAAGACCATATACAAACCACTTCCAAAGACTCTATTCTCAGATGTACGTGCTGACTAGACCACTGTTACAATCTAAGAGAGATGGAGTTTCAGTCAGATATCCTTGCTCATATTTAAGGCCAACCACCTAACGACTTAACAAACCTGAACTTTCACTAAATTCTACAGCTTTAGACAGAAGAAAAATATTAATCTGTATAAGCCACAGATCAACCCAAGACACCTACATGCCTGCTTTGGAGCTGAAGGGTTTTTTTGATCCATCATCACACTGATAGTGTGATCACAGTGCATCTAACCACTGTATTTTTATTCAACAGTAATTTTACCCAATACCTCAGCTGGAAATCAAGTGTTCAGTTACATCAGTGATCTTTAGCACACAGCACAGCAGAGTCCAGTCTAACCAAATTAACTACCCTCTTCTAAAAGGCAGCTTTGTTCTTTTGTAAGAGCTGTGGATTAACAGTCCTATAGCAGAGCTGGATATTCACCTCTGCAATTAAGTACTTGGAAAAAAATTCATTCCCTGCTTACAACTTAAGTACTGGTCCAAAAAGTGAAATGCTGGTTCACCAGCACAGATCTCGGTCTCAAGGTGAGTTAAAGCAGCTTTGGCTGCATTTATGAAAGATGAAATCTATGGGTATGAAAAATCATTTGTCTCTTTCAAAATCAACAAAACCCACAGAAAAGTCTTAACAAAGGAGATACAGAATTTAACCACCCTGCTAAAGTAGTGCTGGAGTAGTTATTTCACCTACACCTCCACCATTGACAACAGAAACAACAATCAAGCTTATACTCCAAAGGCACAAGCTTACAAGGTCTTACTATCAAGTGCAGTAACAAAGCTACAAGACCAACACCACAGCTGCTGTCAAACTGCAAATTTATTGTCCAATTAAAGACATCTTTCACTGATAAAAGCCACTTTTGACTGAAGAAGAGTTTTAGGTGTAACCCTGGAAGCCTGTGTTCCCATACTGCAATTGGGACACACATATACAATGACAATTAAGCTCTTGCTTAAAAGCCAGCAAAGGCTTGGAGAGGAGCTCATTTGAAAATCCTCATCTGCTCTCACGTGGAAGGTCCAAAGTTTCAGCTTTGAAGCCCAACACTTACTTGGGGTTCAAAGGCTCTCACTAGAAGAAACTGAACTGGAGAACTATTAAACACATCACAGTACAACAAACATCAGCAGTACTTCAGACCCTCTCTTTTCCATATCGGAGAACGAGAGGTATAGCAGAGACTGAAGGATAAGCATGCAGAAGAACACTGTCCTTCCGATTCAAAGACAGAGCCAACAAACCTGAAGTTATTTGCAACTTCTTAGCTAGTTTCTGAAGAAATCAGAAAGCTGGTTGTGATTAAAGAATACTCAATTAAGTGCACAATTTAAGACATGCATTTCCTCCCTGCCACTTTCACGGAAGAGGCTGTGGTTAGGTTAAGAGACCAGTGAAATTGTAATTACCCCCTTCATCACTCAACTTGAATACAGTTGTTTGGGGTTTTCATCTCCCAACTTCCATTCTTCTATCAGTGTTCCACCCAGTTTTCAAGTTAAAAAGTAGGGCTTAATTTGAGTAAAAGTAATAACCTCAGAAGTAAACTTACCAGTGGAAGGCTCTTGCCAGGAATATTAGGGAAGTCATGATGTTCATTGTGATAGCCGACATTAAAAGTGAGCAAATTAAGTGGCCCATAGTAGGAGTAAGTCTCATGTCCTTTCAAAAACATGTAATGTTCAGCTATGAAGTGTCCTGAAATTGGGTGCAGCCCAAGTCCAAGTACTGAACCAGCAAGCATGTAAAATATGGATTTAACTCCCCATAAATAATATATCACGACATCAAAGGAAAGTTGAGCCAACAAATTGATTATTTCAAGTCGAGAAATAGGTTTGGGATTGATGCAGAGAGGTCTAATTGCATAGAAAAATGGCTGAAGAACAATCCACATGAACTTCCTAAAACGGGTGCAGAAAAACCAGCCTTCAAAGTTGGTAGGAATGTCCACATCGATTCCATCGCCGCCTAAATAACGATGATGATCCATGTGGTATCTCTTGAAGGATATGGAATATGGGAGACCAATAGGGAGGTTGGCAAATATCCCAAACCATCGATTCCACATTGCTTTGCTGTTGCCAAAGGCACTGTTGTGGGAGATCTCATGAATTGCCAGAGTCATGGAGTGGCTAATACAGCTTCCAAAAACGTATGCCCAGAAGATCACCCATTTCCAGTCCAAGTCTTTAACTAGGTAAAATGCAGTCAACTGCGCAAGAACCATCAGCACAACCACCCAGATCAAGTTGTAGTCTGGCTTCATCAACGCTTTAATCTCTGGATGCTTCGCTAGATGTTAAAGAATTCAATGAAAAAAAAGCAGTTATTTAGAAGCTCTCCTCACAACCAACTACCCCAATTAGATTACAAATGCAGATACAGCCGCTCCTTCCCTTCCTCCCAGTCAGGGCTGTCTGCAAACATGACGAAAACCCACCAGCTTTCCACTTGTGACATTCATTGCGATAATGAATCCTTTCAAATTAAATCATTTTAGCGTTTTTCTGTTGCTCAGAAACTAGACACGTACATGACAAGCATCGCTAACCACCTCAGGCTACCCAGAAAGGAATAGCTTTGTACTGACAACCCACCAGCAATTCAGAAAGGCTGATTTTAGCCCTCTCTCTCGAAAACGCCGTTATCCACCACCACTCCCGGGTGCCGCGACGACCTCTACGCCCTGCACCGGAGCTATTTATACGGACCACCACACGCGTTATTATTCAGCTCGCTTCCTACCGCACGAAGGGCTCCGCGGAAGCGGGCGGCTCCGGCAGCGGGCGGGGAGCGGCCCGCAGCCCCGCAAGGAGCGAAGGGAACCGCACCATCCGCACCTCGAAATGGACGCCCGGGCCGCTCACCCGACGTCTGGGGCTCGGGCGCTGTCCCCGCCGGCAGCGAGCGGCCCACCGTCTCCTTCTCCTTCCCCTCCCCCGCCGCCAAGGTGGCGGCTCCCGCCTCCATATACGCGGCCGGCGCCGCTTCCCTCAGTCGGCCCCGGTCCCGGCCGCACTCCTCCACGCTCGCCAGCCCTCACGCTCCGTGTTCCTCTAACGACCAGCGCACGGGCCCTCCTCACGGCGCCCCTCGGCGTGGGCGCCCGGCAGCCATTTTGTGGGGTGTCCCCCGCGCCCCGCCACGCAGCCAGCGGCAAGGAGCGGCAGCACCGCCGCCACCTCCCCTCCTCACCCAGGATCTCCTTGCGGCGGTCTGCGTGAGGCTGGTCCGTGTACACCCACTCGAAATCCTCTCTAGCGACGGTGTTGCCCATCTCGGCAGCGCGGCGACCCCAGCCCGCTCCCCTCTCCTACCCGCCTCGGCTCCACAGCGCCCAAACCCCAACGCTCCCCCTCTCCGCATTTTATACCGCCGCGGAGGCGGGAGTCCCGCCCACCACCCCGGCCTCGCTTCCCATTGGCTAGTTGTCTGCCGTCAGGGCTGACAGACCCCGCCCCTGCCCGGGCCGGGCCTGGCCGGGCGGGGCGAGGCGAGGCGCGATGCGAAGCCGTCGCCTGAGGGGCCGGGCGTCCCTCAGGGCCAGCTCCGCCGAAGGGCGGTTGTGTGTGCCCCCCTCGTTACGGAAGAGGTGCATATTGATCCGTCCTGCGGCCGGCCGGCCGGGCTGCGGCTCCCAGACATTCCCGCTGGAGGCTTCCTTGACCGAGGGGCCGGGTGTGGGCTGAGGGAGCCGTGACTCGCTGCCGCCTCAGGGGAGCAGAGCGCGGGGCGGCAACCTGCCCCTCAGACCAGCAGTGAGGTGGCCGGTGCTGTGGGTGCCCTTAATAACGCCGCATGAATAACTGATGTGTAAGGAGGGAGAGAGAAGTCTCGGCTTGTAACGCTGGCCCTGACGCCGGACCCCTCCGGAGCCCAGGCGCTGTGGAAACGCGGAGCTCCATCATGGCTCACCGTGGTAGGGAGGACGAGCCGGCTTCACGTTCACACACACCCCCCCTGCCGTGTGCTGCCTCCTGTTCTGAATGGTGCTCATGCGGGTTTAGCTGCCGGTGGGATTTCTGCCCCCTCGGAGGTGACAACGGGCCCGGAGGTCACCGCAGACTGTCGAGCAGAATCGTGCCAGTTGCTTTATTAAGGCTGGAAACAGAAACCAGCATCTTCCAGTGGCTCTTCAAAAAGCGCTTTTTCTTGTCCATAGGTGAGAGATGTGCGGTTGGAAGAACCAGCTGTCATCTGGCCAAAGTCTAAACTTCTAAAAGCTGTCTAAAGATACATTCTCAGCCGCAACTCCAAAACACCTGGGCCAAGGTAGGTCTCCATTTTCTTCACTTTTTGTGGTAAGATATTTTAAGAGCTTTGACAAACTTCTCTATGAGAACTAAACTCCATTTTATCTGTCCCTGCCTCTATTTTGCATAAAATACTGACTGTGGGCAGTGCAGTTACAAAGACTACTTTATGTAGCAGTTAGAATGAGTACTTGCTTGGAATTTTAGTTGTCCTTAATCCCACTCTAATGATAAAGCAGTAGATGCCTCTTAGGACTGATAAAGGAATAGACATCTCTTATGATAAAGTGATGGACACCTTTTATGATAGAGAAAGTGATGGATACCTATATGATAAAGGTATAGATGCCTCTTACGATGGATAAAGGAATAGACAGCATTTCATAGAATCATAGAATAGTTAGGGTTGGAAAGGACCTTAAGATCATCCAGTTCCAACCCCCCTGCCATGAGCAGGGACAC